>SEMN01001423.1:0-57524 GCA_005408345.1 Macquaria australasica | reverse complement strand
CTGGATTTTACAGGGAGCCAGTGTAGAGAAGCTAATATTGGAGAAATATGATCTCTTTTTCTGGTTCTTGTCAGTAAACGTGCCGCAGCATTCTGAATCAGCTGGAGAGTCTTAAGGGACTTATTGAGGCAGCCTGTTAATAGAGAGTTGCAATAATCCAGCCTAGATGTAACAAATGCATGGACTAGTTTTTCTGCATCTTTTTGAGACAGGATGTGCCTGATTGTTGCAATGTTACGTGAGTGAAAAAAGGCAGTTCTTGAAGTTTGTTTTATGTGGGAGTTAAAGGACATATCCTGATCAAAGATAACTCCAAGATTCCTTACGGTTTCGCTGGAGGCCAGGGCAATGCCATCTAGAGAAACTATATCTTTAGATAATGTGTTTCGAAGGTGTTCGGGGCCAAGTACAATAACTTCGGTTTTGTCTGAGTTTAACATCAGAAAATTGCAGGTCATCCAGGTTTTTATGTCCTTAAGACAGATTACATTAAAGCCTAATGTCAAGTTGCCTTACCAAAAACAATACCCACTTTCACCGCAGGCAATGGCAGGGAGAAAGCCCACGATTGAGGGACTACTAGAGGCTGGAGTGTTGATAAAAACTAAAAGTCCATGCAATTCACCCATTTTTCTGATCAAAAAGCCACATTACCGTTTGGTGCATGATTTGCAAATAGTTAATGCAGTGGTACAAGCTGAAATACCAGTGGTACCAGATCCGCACACGTTGCTCTTGAATATTCCACCAGACACCCGCTGGTACACAGTGATTGACCTGTGTTCTGCATTCTTCAGTGTACCTCTACATCCAGACTCACAGTATCTGTTTGTATTCACATATCAGGGTCAGCAGTATACGTACACCCGCACCCCAAAAGGATTCTGTGACTCTCCCTCGATCTTTAACAGAGTACTAATGGAGGCTTTGCAGCATCTAGATATTGATAGCACATTGATACAGTATGTGGATGATTTGTTGATCTGCAGTCCCACGAGAGAACAATGTCTTAAAGATTCACTGGCAGTGTTGAAAGCGTTGGCAGAAGGCGGACATAAAGTTAGCAAAGACGAGCTACAATTCTGTCAGGAGGAGGTAGAGTACCTAGGTAGGCGTTTGAGTGGGGAGAAGCGATTCATAGCTCCATCTCAACTGCAGACTGTGAGGCAGGCACCGAAACCACAGACAGTATCTCAGATGCTTTCGTTTCTGGGTATGGCAGGATACAGCAGGCAGTGGATTTGTGACTATGCCTTTAAGACAGCCCCATTGAGAGCAATGATATGGGCAGCAGGACAGAATAATAATAAAGCTCAACTACAGTGGACGGAGGAAGCTGAGGCAGCCTTCCAAGCACTCAAATCTGACATGCAAACCGCCCCAGCGTGAGGTACGCCTGACTATGGCAAGCCATTTCATTTGTATGTAGCAGAATGTGCCGGCTATGCTAATGCAGTGTTAATGCAAGACACACCCACAGGCAAGCAACCATTAGTC
Organism: Macquaria australasica; assembly: GCA_005408345.1. Taxonomy (NCBI): domain Eukaryota; kingdom Metazoa; phylum Chordata; class Actinopteri; order Centrarchiformes; family Percichthyidae; genus Macquaria; species Macquaria australasica. The sequence goes on along the minus strand of SEMN01001423.1, from coordinate 56,027 downwards.
TACTATAGTACCAAGCTAGACACTGTGGAGCAGGGATTGCCACATTTGCATTCCAAAAAGCCTCAACAGTTACCATGGGACATCCAGTAACCCTATACACCTCATCAGCTGCATGCATTATTGACAAGTCCCAAATTTGTCTTGAATCAGCCCAGGAAAACAGCACCAGAACTTCATATTCAGAGATGTAATACAATTAACCCAGCAACACGGTTAGTGCTGCCCAATGAAGGAGAACCCCATGACTGCACAAAACAAACTGAGACTTTTCTCAAGCCACGCATAGATATGTATAACGAACCAATCAGTGCAGACTTGACAATGTTCGTTGATGGTTCATGCTTTAGAGAGGAGAAAGGGAATCATGCTGGTTATGGCATTGTACAGTTGAATGTTGATGGACAAACTTTCTCTCAGCTGCAGGTGCAGAGTCTTGATCAGCCCTGTTCAGCGCAATTGGCAGAAATTAAAGCTTTGACAGCGGCCTGCAAATTGGCAGCAGGTAAAACCGTCAACATTTATACTGATTCCGCATATGCTTATGGTGTTTGTCATTTCTATGGTAATATATGGAAGCAGAGAGGATTTCAAAGAGCGGATGGAATGCCCATCATTCATGAGATGGCAATTGCACAGTTGTTGGAAGCTATTCATTTACCAGCTGCTGTAGCAATTATCAAATGTCCAGCTCACCAGAAGACAAACTGGTTGATTGCCAGAGGCAATAATGTTGCAGATGAGTTAGCAAGACAAGCAGCTATTGGGTCATCAATTCTGCCGGTAGTCATGGCTGAAGATCCAGGGCCAGACACAGACATAACCTCACTTATTCAGGCTCAGGCAGCAGCCAGTGTTTATGAGTATAGTGTATGGATGAAACGAGGAGCCATTAGGCAGCAAAACGGACCACATGTGGGACTATGGCGAGGACCTGCTGGTCACTTTGTGGCTCCGACAGCTCTGCTGTGAGTTTTAATTAGGACCGCACATGGTCACGACCATTGTGCGAGGGGGGAAGTGATCAGGAGACTCCAAAAAACATGGTGGTCACCCTATTTAACGGGAATGGTAGATCACACGCTGCATAATTGTGAAATATGTGCAGCCTACAACAATAGAAAAACGTTTTCAGCGCCAATTGGGCATATTCCACCACCAGATGGCCCTTTCCGACACATCATGGTCGACTATGTAGACATGATAGAAAGAGTGGGACGGAACAGATATATGTTGGTGATAGTGGACAGGTACAGTAGATGGGTAGAAGCTGTACCGACTCATAGTCCTGATGCAATATCGTTTGCATGTTGTGTCTCGTCAACGTTGTTAAGTTTGTCATGTCCTGTTTTATTGTGTAGTAACTCTTTCCTCTCGTTTCAGACCCTGACTTCCTCCCTTTGTGTGATTTTCCTGCCAGTGTGATTGTCTACCCCGCCCCTGATTGTGTTCACCTGTTCTCCCCTACCTCATGTATTAATAGTCTGCGTCTCCCCTTGTCCTGTGCCAGTTCGTCTTGTTTTTGTTCGTCAACAGACCCCAAACCAAGCGTACCAGCGAGTTCCCTTCATGTCAGGTTCTATCTGTGTTCATGTTTCTTGATCCTCCTAGAGAGTGTTTTTGTTGTACTTTGATTATCCTCTTCGTGAGTGTTTTTTTGTTGTACTTTGATTATCCTCTTCGTGAGTGTTTTTTTGTTGTACTTTGATTATCCTCTTCGTGAGTGTTTTTTGTTGAACTTTGATTATCCTCGTTGTGAGCGCTTTTGTTTGTTTTTTGGGACATCTCAGTAAAGCTGTTGTGAAACTTAAAGCCCTGGTCTCATGAGTCGTGCATTTGAGTCCGCCAGTCCTGTGTCGAAGTTCGTGACATTGCAAAGTTCCTGTGTAGAGAAGTTATTCCAAGGTTTGGAATACCAGACAAGATCAGCTCAGACAATGGAGCGCACTTCGTAAACACTTTGATAGAAAAGATAGCAAAAATGTTGGGCATAAGACAAAGGCTAGGTTGTGTTTATCATCCTCAATCGCAAGGGATGGTAGAAAGAGCCAACGGAACCTTGAAAGCAAAGATAGCAAAGATATGTGCAGACAGTAAGCTTAACTGGGTCGAGCAATTGGAAAGAGAACTTGGCAACTATGTACAACACCTAACAGTTATACACAAGTCCATCTTCCAGCAGGTGAAAGGTGCTACAGAAGGAAGAACGAGTGACATTGCTGAAGAGCTCCGGCAGCTGCAACCAGGAGACTGGGTGTGGGTCAAAGTCTTTAAGAGAAAGTGGAATGAACCCAGAAGGGAAGGTCCATACAAAGTGGTCCTGACTATGCCAACAGCCCTCAAAGTTGAAGGTAAGACTGTCTGGTACCACCTAAATCATTGCAGCAAAGCCAAAGATCCAGCACGAACACAGGAAGAGATCAGAGATGATTTGCAAAGAATAGCAAGTGACTCAGAGCAGGACGTCCCAGACCCTGAGGAAGGACCAGCTCCTCGGGATACAGGAAGGTCGGAAATTGTTCCAGCACCAGCACCTGCAGACACTAGCCCGGAACAAGAAACAACTCATCAAGTTGAGGAAGGCCCAGAAATCGAGCCAACCCCAGAATCAGTTACCGCATCAGACTAAGGTAACAGAACACACACTGCATTGCTTCACATTGAAATCAGGAATGATGGAAGGGGTACATAAACCATGGCATCCTTTCAGATGAACTGGTTGTGGAATGAGAGGTACAATAGTGGTGCTGGCCATAATCAGCATAGTCATAATCATACCCATACTGTTAAAATGTGAACAGGCGGGGAGGAAAGCAAACAACGCCACCCATATGCCCGAGCTAATTGACAGAAGTGCCAAGAATCTGACTAGCCTCCTCAGTTCCAAGAGAGCGTTATGCTAGGGACCTTGCTACTGTGCTGTTGCCAACAAAGGCTAAGGCAAACAAATAAGTAGAAAACTGTGCCTTGGCTGCAGCAACGGTGGCAGCCTCAGAAGGTCATCTGCCCTTAGGACAACTGTTGACTGTGACCTATGACAAACCCACTGTCTATGACTGGATAGCCATTAACATATCTGGACAGATAGACATGCAGGGATTGCCACTGCACAAGAAACGTGAAAGGAAAGGATATACTCAGATTGTTGCAAAATGTTTAAAGGATCACTGTGTGAACTCAAATTCAACACGATTTATGACTAAGGTACGAGCGAGGGTGAAGTGAAGTCCAGAGAGCAAGGACAAGTATGATCAGTTACAATTGGAACACTTCAAAAGTCAAAATCTGTGGTTCCAACACCTAAATTATTCAAAGTGGCAGATCTCTAATGACTCATGTTATGCATGTGTGGCTGCTCAACCAAAGCTGTGGATGATGCCACTGCCATATGCTGCATGGAGTACTGAAAGCATGGTACAGCAGGTTCCAGCTGGAGGGTTTGGGAATATGTCAATAGACAGGTGCCCGATGGGGTCAGAATGGGATTGTATGTTAATACAAGGAACGCCATTTCAGGAAGCTTTGACCGCGAGTGTCCAAAGTGTCCAACAGCCGAAGTCAAAAACACTGTCTATCTAGTAGTGCCACCCCCAATGTGGCCATGAGGAGGGTTTGAGTGTTTTCAGCATGGGGAATTGCCAGATGGTACGTTTGAACAGACGGGCAATTGGACTGGACATTTCCAAGGCAATTGTTTACATCTTTGGAACATAACAGGCAGATATGGTCCGACAGTATTGGTCAAAGGAAATAAGGTCCCCAACAGTACATATGAAGTACCTAATTTGATACTATATCAAACTGTAACAGTTCCGGACTTGTTTTGGATGTGTGGTAACGACCAGTTACATACCACCCTTCCAGGTAATTGGACTGGAACGTGTGCCCGAGTGGTTTTGGTGCAAGAAACACACATAGTCAGCGAAGACAAGTTCAGTGTCTCTAAAGAAAAGGATGAGCAGAGCACAGGGCTGTCCCACAAGAAACGTAGCTTCGGCACCTTTACTGAAGATCCCAGGGTGTGGATAGATGCGATAGGGGTCCCGAGGGGGGTCCCAGATGAATTTAAGGCCAGAAATCAGGTAGCAGCAGGTTTTGAATCAACCCTATGCTAGTGGTGTACTATTAACAAGAATGTCGACTGGATTAATTATATTTACTACAATCAGCAAAGGTTTATTAATCACACAGAGAAGGCTCTTCTGGCTTTAGGGGAACAGACAGAGGCCACATCCCGAATGACATGGCAAAATAGATTAGCGTTAGATATGCTGTTGGCAGAGAAGGGAGGCGTTTGTGCCATGTTTGGGGACGCCTGTTGCACCTTCATCCCTAACAATACAGCACCAAATGGGTCATTTACTAATGCTATGACCAAACTGAGGGCGCTGTCAGTGGAACTTAGGGAGAATGCTGGTCATGGAATGTGGAACATGGATTGGTTCAACTTGGACTCACTAAAGAGAATAGGTATGATCATAGGAGTCATCCTAGTGGTGTTGATGATTATTTCATGTTGTGTGGCACCCTTAGCACAGTCCTTAATAAAGAAGGTGGCAGCCACTGCAGGACAGCATGTGGTGGTAACCAATATGGAAGTAACTGAGGGCAAGGTCATCTACCTTACCCATAGTGACTCGGACCTGACTGGCGACAAAGATTTGAATCAGACACAGGACACAGACCTCAAGATATCTTGGCACATCCTAGCATAAAATAACCATGAATAGACTCCAGCCCAGAACCAAATTAAAGCGAAAACAATACAACGAACGTTTGCCATCCATATTAGATCAGTTGCCTTATCAACCTTCGATTTATTCCTCCCAAACTAAGCACAGGCTGACAGGAACTTCAGTGCAATCACAAGGTTATCCTACCTTTCAGGAGCCATATGGAGTGAGAATTTCCCTGATAAAAAGCTCAAAATAGACAACTAATGTCTACTTGTTACCCAGAGGATTGACTCTGGAAGTAAGCAACATCACAATGCAATATGAGTTTGACCAATTGGATCATTGCAGGAATTGGTGTCTACCATTGCAGACAATAAGCAAGAAAACGCTCATAACCTTAAAACTAGGGCCCCTGATACTTTTTAGTACATGTGAGGGATTGGCTCGATATGGCATAAGGGGGGTGGAAAAACATGCCCAACAATTCCAAGAACTATATGTCACTCATCAGGATTGATACAAAGTAGTAGACCTGATAGTTAAAAGAGTAGTAATGAACTACGCTACCCTGATGTTGGAAAAAGGTTGATAATAACTTTGTATTCTGCCATAAATTGCTGTTGCATATCAGACCCAGGGATGGAGGAGATACTAGGCCTTGATAGCCTTTGGGGACAACACCCGGATCCCGACCTGTTTGTGGATCCATCTGATTACCTGTGGGGAGATTCTAGCGGGCTGGGACCATGGGAAAGGAGTGGAGATTGTAAATTGCCAATAGTAAATATCCCCGTCCAGATAGAGCTTATGCCATGATATGGGTTGAACATAAACAAGAAGATCGATGGGTACCACCTCAAACAGGTTATCCCCATATAACCAATAGAGTGTATTACGTATCGGCAACGACAAGAGGTGTATCTGTGTTACAACAATTACTTCAGCTGCATTCGACCAAAGGGAGTGATTACAAAGGGTAAAATGTACAAAACAATGACCTTGATACAGGTGTACGTAGGACCATACAAGGTACGGTCAAATCAGCCCCGACGTACTAGAGAACACTTGGCAAAGTTACTTCCAAATTGGGGGCCGGAGGGCATGGAACACTAAAACACGCAATGTGATTTTGTCCCAACAGAAAAAGACTAATCTCTGGAGAATAGACCCCGACAGCATAACAGACGTAATCAACTCACAGCGGCAATGGAACTAGCAGAGGCAGTAAAGCAATATTGGATAGGAAAGGACCCCACGACTCCAGTCACAATTCCAGACCAAACCTTTTTAGTTGATGCATGGGGAGAGTGGCAGAGAGATTCTAACTGGCAATCATTCACTAACAAGGCTCAGCCTTGGGCGGTGGCAGTGTACACGGGTATAGTGTACTTCCATACTGAGACACGGGTGACTAAAGGTCGAGAGAAACTCCCAACCGCCCATATTTACACACCTCCAACTCTCACGGTGGTCTCGGATTTCTACAAATTAAAACGAGAAATAACCCTTCAATATGTCCCATGCCAGACACCTACCACCAGGATAGATGATCCGTCTGACACTTTTGTGGCTACCAATTGACCAACAGTATGTGGAAGGCGATAGTCGTTACAAAAGCCTATTACTCTCTGTACTCTAACCATTTGATTTGGACCACTAGGCACGCAGAAAGAGCGCTTCGGGCCATACCCAAGTGGGACCTTGAAGCAGCGACCAAGCCTGTTTACTATCCACTGCCCAGGTCTTCACCATTTGACCTTCGACAGATTGAGAAAATACAGGGATAGGGGTGGTAGTACAAGCATGCAATATGATAAGAGATTAGTCACCAAATTAGTAAAATATTGGCCATTAGAAATTCATGACTCTAGGATTACAATTCCTGACCATGTATTATTTATAGATCAGTGGAGACAGTGGGAAAAAGATGAAAATTTATGGTATCCTTTGACCAATATGGCTCAACCTTATACTGTCTCCTCTGGAGTTTGGTTGTTCACATCAGAAACAAAAATTAGCATGAGCACAACAGTTGATCACTTAGATTTAGTCATTATAATACAACATTACAAGCTCAGGAAGAAGGTCACATTTCACTATTTGGATCCGCGAAGTCCCAGTGATATTGACCCCAGGTACTTTCAGGACTATTGCATTGATCATCTCATTGAAACATGTATGTGGAAGACAATTACTGTAACCAAAGCCTGCCTCAAAGGACTAGCAACCTACCCCTTACCTCCACCTTCAAGACTGGAAGCACAACTCAGTAAGCTACCAAAATGGGAAACTGAGCACCCCCATGATACGGATTCTATGTTAACACAAATGCCGAGGTACTAGTAACCTCTTGTGTTAACGACTCTCTACGATGCGCAAAGTATCTGAGCTGAAGACAAACCCACATCTCAAAGAACTGCACTTGGACATTACATCCACACTGCTAACAAGAAACTACTCATGTTTGTAATCAAAATTGTTGGTGTGTCACTAAGAATGTATTGTTGCTTTCATTATGTTGTTAACAGACTTTGGTGATATGCCCCGTCATTGCCAATGCAGACGACACCTATGGCGAAGACACTCTAGGAGAGAGAGAAAAAACATAGGGCCTCTGACAGTGAGCCAGCACGTGGCTGTTTTATTCCAGGCAGCACCGTACGGGCCATGGGAATATAAACTTGATGGTGTGGCCAGATACTGTGATATGACTGGTCTACCATGCGGATTACGAATTGGCAATCTAACAAAAACATACTGGGTTGAAAAAACGTACCCCACGGGCCTGATTACCATAGTTACAACAGAGTGTATTCTCAAATTGGATTGTACAATAGTAACTGACTATACGCCTCTATCAATCGATGGGAGTTCTTGGCAGTATGGATGGAGACAGATATTGGCTAAAAAAGTTAACATAGTAGAAGTGTATGTTGGTAGTTTTAGTGTATGGTCCTCTATGCCTCAGCTGACACAGAAAAAGAGTGCATTGCCCTGGGGACGCCCCCGCGCCGATAGGGCGGATGAAGGACCACGAGCATCAAGGGCCACCATGACTGTTTTTACTCAGTAGGCTAGTTGCGGTTATGGGGCATTAAAAATGTGTTAGTTTTGTTAATAACAGAAGTGAAGACCATTGGGACTGTAGGCCGACCCACCATGACATCCAACGCCCCCGAACTACGCGAACAACACTAGGAACAACATTGTGAGTGGGATGGGAGTCCATTAGCTGTAGGTCAACAAGTGAACTTCCTATTCCATACGGTGGCTTATGGGCCTTGGAAATACGAGGCTGGAGGACTGGCTGAACATTGGTATAGTGTTGGTCCAGTATGTAGTCTGCGTATTAATAGTTTCGCGAAAACTTTTTGGTATGAGCGGAAACCCTTTGTGGGACCCATTACTATGATAATGACTGAGTGCACTCTCTGTCTGGATTGCACCATGTTTATCGATCAAGCACTTGCAGGAGAGACACCACTTCAGTGTGGTCCCAACCTCTATGGTTTTAGACAAATCCTGATGAAAAATATCACTGTATCAAGCATCTATGTTGGGAGACGACGAGTATGGTCTAACAAGCCCCATTTGTCAAGTCTAGACCTACAGTTTACAGTACCGTAAGTAAGTAAGTAAAGTTTATTTAGTATAGCACCTTTCACAGAGCAAGATCACAAAGTGCTTCACAAAAATACAAAAGTAAAAAATTAGACAATAGCAACAATAAAAAGAAACAAGCAATAAAACATAGGCAACCAGACCTTAAAAACACCATCAACCAATTCATACAGCACCAGACTATACAAAGGCCAGTTTAAATAAATAAGTCTTCAGCTGTTTTTTAAAGGCATCAACAGAGACCACAGATCGTATGTCTATAGGGAGGGCGTTCCACAATGTTGGAGCAACCACTTCAAAGGCACGATCACCTTTTGTTTTTAGCCGGGCACGGGGAACAACCAGTAAGCCCTTGTCAGAAGACCTCAGTGACCTACTGGTGATGTAGGGATGGACCAGGTCAGAGATGTACACTGGTACCTGACCATGCAGGGCTCTATACGTAAGAACAAAAACCTTAAAATGAATCCGGAACTTGATGGGAAGCCAGTGTAGGGAAGATAAAATGGGTGTGATATGAATTGTCCTGCTGGACTGGGTCAACAGCCTTGCAGCAGCGTTCTGGACCATTTGAAGACGATCCAGAGACGATTTGCTGAGGCAGGTGAAAATGGAATTGCAGTAGTCTAGCCGGGATGATATAAAAGCATGAATGATCATCTCTAGCTCAGCTTGAGATACAATGGACTTGAGTTTGGCAATGTTTCGTAGATGGAAAAAACATGTACGGGTCAATGATTTGACGTGTTGTTCGAAGTACATAGCCTGATCAAACATAACACAAGATTTCTAAGATTTGACTGTACAGCAGAAGAAAGGGATCCAATACACTGAGCAACCTTGGAAGCTATGCTATTTGAACCAATGATGAGGACCTCTGTCTTATCTGAATTCAACTGTAAGAAATTGTTAGCCATCCAGTCCTTAATGGCAGTCAGACAATCATGCAAAACAGTCAGTTTGTCTGTGTCATCAGGCTTAAACGAGACATACAGCTGGATATCATCAGCGTAGCAGTGATAAGAAATTCCTTCAAATGTGCTAATAATATCACCCAAGGGAAGCATGTATAAAGCAAATAAAATAGGACCCAAGACAGAGCCCTGAGGCATGCCACAGGAAAGAGCAGCAGTTTCAGATGTGTAGGGACCAAGTGACACAGAAAAACTCCTATCTGAGAGATAGGAGAACCAGTCCAGGGCGCTCCCAGAGACACCCACCCACTGCCTGAGCCTGTCAGTAAGGATGCTGTGATCTACAGTATCAAAAGCTGCGCTAAGATCCAGCAACACCAAAACAGAGCATTCACCCACATCAGAAGACATCAATATATCATTGGAGACTCTGAGAAGAGCTGTCTCCATGGAATGCTTCTGACGGAAACCAGATTGGAATTTATCTAAAATGTTGTGTTCAGTCAAAACAGTAGTGAGCTGATTGGCAACAACTTTCTCTAATATCTTTGAGATAAAGGGCAGCTTAGATATAGGTCTGTAGTTTTTGGTAAGGGATGGATCAAGGTTAATTTTTTTCAGAAGAGGCTGAACAACTGCATGTTTAAAATAAGTTGGGACACAGCCAGATTGCAGGGAGCTGTTTATAGTGGAGACCAGGCATGGACCAATAGACCCAATAACATTTTTAAGTAATGAAGTAGGTAAAATATCTACAGGGCTTCAGGAAGATTTCATACTGCTCACCAGATCAATGATGTCTTGCAGGGAAATAGGATGGAAACAGTCCAAAATTGATGGCTGAGTTGGATTACTAAAAAAGGGAATAGAAGGTCTTTGTAGAGACGGGAACATGGAGATTGTTGGATTTCCACAGTCGCTCTACCCTCCGACATTTACGCCGGAAACAACGAATAGTGTCATTTAACCAGGGGGAAGAGTTGACGGAGGGAACAAGTCTGATTTTACTAGGTGCCACTTTATCCAAAACGGCGGAGCAATGTGTATTAAAAGAGTGAACAAGACTAGCAACATCAGCGTGAGAAGACAACACTGCACTCTGGTCAAAAGCTGCAGAAAACTTCTCAGCGGAGAGGTGATTTAAGATGCGAGAGCTATTCACACGTTTACTGGGCAGAGCATCTAAATTAAAAGACAGGTTAAATAAAACACAATCATGATCAGTGACATGCAGCTCCTCGAAGCAAATTGAATCAATATTTAAACCATGCGTAAAAACGAGGTCCAAGGTATGACCCCTGATGTGTGTGGGACCAGACGTGTTGAATAAAATTAAAGGACTCAGTGACATTAAGAAAATCAGCAGCAAAGCTGCAGGAAACATCGTCAACATGAATATTAAAATCACCAACCATAATAACTCTGTCGAAGCTAATGATGGATGATAAAAAATCACTGAATTCAGAAATAAAAGAACTATTAGAACCAGGGGGTCGGTAAATTAAAAAACAATAAAACGGATTTAAATGACCAGCTTTGGTCACCTGCAATTCAAACGAGGAGAAAACCCCAGTGCGCACTGTGGGGGAAATCGTGTATTTCCTTTAAAGAAGTGAGCAAATAAAATGAAGATCCAACAAGCCGTTGTCTTTTGTATATTTAATTAACCCTCCTGTTATGTTCATTTGTCAGGAACAGCAATGATGTTACCGGGTCAAAAAAGATGTCCGAAACCAAAAAATATCCTAATAAGCATTGTTAATATTTCATTACTAACTCCATTACTAACTATTCTATCAATATTTAGTGCAATGGTGTTCCTTACCTCTCACAGGTAATGGTTCAATTAGGATAATTCACTCGTTCTTCATAAAAAAAAATACATGTTCAAACTTTTTTTAATGTTTCACCACTTTACTTTTGAAAGACCAACATATAAAACACAATAGTTTTACATAACATTGAAACATTGAAACATTTAAATTTTGTTTTACATACATGCACTGTTTGTGAACCAGAAATGAACAAAATAACAAGCAATAGCAATATGAACAAGATGTGTGTGTGTGTGTGTGTGTGTGTGTCTGTCTGTCTGTACATCTACACAGCACACGAGTGACATGTCATCACACTGTGCTTTGTGCAAATGAATTTTGCACATTTCGCAGAGGTCATGCTTGTCTTGACATCATCAGATGGCCTGCAGACCTGGCACCTCTTCCTCTTCCTTTTTTCCCCAGCAGCAACCTAGAAACAAGAGGACCATGATTACTTTACTATGATGTCTTTTTGCTGATTCCAAGACACACACAACACGCTCTCATACACTTATACACACACATGCGCGCATGCACACACACACACACACACACACACACACACACTTACTTACCTCACGCACTGGTGTACTAGGTGCAGTCCTCTCCTGGATCTCCCTCACTGTGGCTGCAGCCGCTGGGATCCTTGGCAGATGCTGCCTTCGTTGGATGTGTGGTGTCACAAGTGCCTTCCCCAGCTCCTCGAGAAAGATGCGCCTCTTGTACAGCTTTGACACTTTCCACTCAGGAAATATCTCAGTCCAGATAACAAATGCATTGTAGGCCGATACATCGATCATGTTATAAAAGATGACCAATGGCCAGCGCGCAGTCATTCGCTTGGTGCTGTAGGACCCTGTTACTTTGTCTAAGTTGTCTACCCCCCCTTTGGTGGCATTGTAATCCAGGATCATGCTTGGTTTCTGGTCCTCTCTTGTGCTGATTTCAGCATTTCTGTGCAGAGTACTCATGAGCACAACATTTTTTCCCTTTTTGGGGCAGTAAGACACTAGGGCTGTGGTGTCTGTGAAGGCAAACATGGAAGATTGAGGGGCCCTGTTCTTGATTACCAGCAGCTCAGCAGGGACTTCAGCCCTGTTCTTTCTGACAGTTCCGACCATTGTGAGCTTTCTCTTTAGAAGCTCCTGACCCAAGTTGTAGATTGTGAAAAAATTGTCACAGGTTATGTTGTGCCCCCTGAGACCCTGTGCCATGTCGAGCACGACCCTCATGCCCTGATTCTTTTCTGGGGCTCCTCCAACCGGCTTTCCAGTGTAAACCTGCATGTTCAATGCATAGCTGGTGTTTGCATCACATGCTGCCCAGATTTTTGTCCCGTATTTAGCTGGTTTGGAAGGCATGTATTGCCTAAATGGGCAGCGACCTCTGAATGCCACCAGCCTTTCATCCACTGTGATATTAGGGCCTGGGTTATAGAGTAGTGGAAGTTGTTCCACCCACTTGTCCCACACTGTCCTAATAACTGCCAGCTTGTCTCTCTCCCGTCTGCCGGCCCTTGTCTCTCGATTATCAAATCGGATTACTCTGGAGAAAATGTGAAAAGTCTCCAGAGACATTGTGGCTCGAAACATTGCCCTGCCTGTCTCTGCATCCCACAGATTGGCTGTCGATTCATCCTTCGACTTATAGACCCCAGCCAGGATGAGGAGCCCCAAATACGCATCTAAATGTGTTTTGTCCAGCTCCTTCCACTTCTCCCCAAAAACACGCCAGAATGATTTTCTGGATTGAATTAGGCATGACCAGCTCAAAAGCTGACTTGATGTCTGTCACACGAGTCACTGCCATCCTAGTGGGCCCTGGCACTGTCTTTATTATGTTTTCTGCAGACAGTTTTGCCTGACGCATATTTGGGGATAAAGACCACTGTATTTCCACATTTTTTGACATGAATGTCTTGCTTGGAGGAATAGGAATAGCAATTCCCTCATCTGGTTCAAAATCAGAATCATTAGAATCAGAACTGAGCTCAAGATAGTCTTCATCTTCAGACACATCCTCCTCTGTTTCACTGTCATGATCTAAGATGGCTTCCAGAGCCTCCTGTAATGTCATCTTTTTGCTTCTGATGCTCATTTTGTAAAGCTCTGACTGACAGTGTGTAATGTTGGTAGGACTCCCATGCAGAGAATCTTTTATATGTTTTGCCCCTCCCCTGCTGAGTGTCCACTGAATGTGGGTGGAGTTTTCCCGCGAGAACATAAATGGTTCCCGCCAAAAGTCATAACACCTGCACTTTCTCTCAATTTGTGCGTGTGTGTCTGTGCGTGCGCATGTGTGCGTGTGTGTGTGTGAGAGAGATTGGGGTGAAATATGTCTCACATTTCTGACACCCTTTTACCTCCATTTTGACTGCTGGGTCAAACTGACCCGAACAGTATCTATGTGATATAAACATGCAGGGGGTGGTTGCAAATATGTGAGATGAACCATTTTCATTTTACATGTTAATTACACTAATTAAGGCAAGCAGAAAAAGTTTCATACTGAAAAAATACTTTTAACTATTTTTCCTAGATCTTCAAACCTTAAAACGGGTCAATTTGACCCGTAACATAACAGGAGGGTTAAGAAAAGAATGAAACAATCAGATGAAATGGTAAATAAGAATAAAAAGTAAATGAAAACGGGGTGCAGGCGAGCACACAGAGTCAATCCAATTCAGCTGAAGGACAGAGATCATACACCAAAATGCATATGAAGCGTCTGACCAAGAAGGAAAGATGCTGTCACATACTTATAACCTCACAATACACAGACAGACATATCAGAGTACAGAATCACCTCTAACAAAGATAGTCTGTCTCCAGCTAAGTTTCCCTGCCCAAGGCTGGAAACCCAGGGCCGACTGTTCCCCAGACTGCAGCTGTCTTTTCCCCTGATTACAAACAATTTGTCCTCCCGCTGTAACCAACCAAGATACCAATGTACCTTAAACAGAGATGACCCAAAACAGAAATTATCTGAGTGTACAGAATTAAGACTGATTAACAGGAAAAACAAGTTATCACACTAAACATATCTAGTGGACAATATGAGAGAAATTGAATTACACTAAACACATCTAGTAAAGAGGAAAAGAGAAATGTTGCCCTTACACGCACCATCCGACTTGGGAAGGAGTTCTTGAAAACCACTGCAAGTCCTCCACCCCGGCCCAAGGATCTGGGAGTGCTGATAAAAGTACAATCTGGCGGGCACAGTTCCATTAGGGGGCCGTATTCCATGCTCCTCTGCCAGGTCTCAGTGAAAAACAAGAAATCCAATCCTTTGGAGATGAATAAATCATTCAGTATGAAGGACTTATTTGCAATTGAGTGGGCATTTATCAGCGCCATCCTAAGGGGCACAGACCCACTGATATCAGCAGCAGAGGCCCGAGCCAAGGGGCGCAGGTATCTGCTGCGCACAGTGGAGCTTCTCACAGGGGGGGGGGCCCTATCTGTAATAACAGTCTGAATAGGAAGATGAACTGGTGGAGGTGGTAATGCCAGGGGAAGACAGAAGGGGCGGCTAGCGCTGGAAACATTGGCCTGAGATGATACCGGAGAAGAATAGGGAGATTCCGGGTTGTGTCTGTGGAGTGTAAACAGTCAGACTTGTGGAGAGGACTGCACCGCATGCTGTAAATTAGCGGCTAGCATTCGTGAGCCCAGTTTGTTTGGGTGAATTCCATCTCTCTCAACGGTCCCAAAATAGATTAAAATTGTCAGTAAAACCCATATCACAAGCCCTACAAGCGGACTGAAGCTAAGTATGAAGACTTAGGAGTCTGCTAAAGCGACCAGTACCGCGGCCTACTGTGGGAATGGGCCCTGAGATAAAAACAGACTTTCCACAGTGCTTTAGGACGTTAAAAATATGGTTAAAATCAGATTTGGACAACTCAGACTGTTGAAAAGCTGTGTCGTTTGTTCCTATGTGGACTATTACTCTTCTGATGGAGGACGGGAGTGATGGCAGTAAATCCTGGAGCTTTTTTCGAATGTCAGAGGCTGTGGCACCGGGGAAACAGTGTGTGGATGCATTGAAGAAGCGGACATTCCTGGTTATGGAGTCACCGATAATCAGTGTTGAGGGAGAGAAAAGTGGCCGAGGGGGTGTAGGCTGGGCTCTGTCAGAACCTAACGGGGCACATTCAGCATGCACAGTGTGAGCCGCAGTCACCGGCTGAGACTGGATGGTCGAAGCCAGGGACTGCTGCAACGAGCACGCGGGGTGCCCTGCTGTTCCTGAACGAATGAGACCTCCAGAACTTCTCCTGATCACGGCTTCCTTCAGTAATCTGCGGCGAGAGGAGGAGGGGTGCTTCACTGCTGGAAGGGGTCCTTTGCTTTGTTTTCCTGTGCTGGGCTGGCGAATCCTCAAGGCAGTTCCCGCAGGCGGTGGAGGGGATACGGCAGCACCAGAAGGCGTTGCATCCAGGTCCGGCAAAATCGCGACCACAGCGGCATCCGATGGATGGACCGGAGCCTCATCAGGCAGAACTGCAAAGCGGTTTGACAACTCCAGGCGCAGCCGTGATGTGGCTGCACCTGAGCAGCTTCTGCCGCCGCGAACCACCTCGGACCAGGATGGTAGCGTCCGAAGGTTGGTCCGATTAGGTGTGGAGGTAAGAACTGGGGCCCTGGGTCTAGCTCCCATTCGAGCCCACTCAGCACCCAGCTGAGCCGGGACCACCGCCGACGGAACGACAGCACACCGTGGTGGAAGTTTGCTGATGCGGCTCTGAAAACACCACCCCCGCCGTGCCCCCTTTGCCGAGCTCTCCCTCAAAATCCATAGTATTAACGTAACGAGCCTATGAAGTTAGCTACAGTAGGTGTGGCTACCCCCATGTAGTGAATGTTGGTAAACTGCATGCATTATATTGACTTTTATAGTATCACAGTTACATTTATTTACATCACGAGTTGCCTTTTATGTGTCACAAGTTACATGTGTCTAATCACTGGATGATGGGGTTACATAAAATGTGATGGGTCAAAAACACCGGGTCGCAGCAGACGACCTGAACAAGGGTTAGAGAATGTAACCGAGGCAAGAGATGTTCTGCACATACTACACTGTTATTATATGATGACTATGATTTAGATTGTGCACTGAGTCTTAAGGGTTTTTCCTCACTACTGGCTAGGAGGTTTTCTCTTGAGTCTCGGTAAGGGAGTTAGATGCAGCTTGGCTTTTACTCGCTCCTCGCAAAACAGGGAGGAGAGGTTTTCCAAGCTGCATTCCCGTGATGGTGGACCTCATTCCGAAGGCACTCTCGTCTTGAGCGTGTGATTAAAATACCCAAGGCTTGTTGCCCAGGGGTCGGAACAACTCCACGATCACGGGAAGAGGAAGAAGTGTTTTTGATGTACTCAAATACTGTGTGTTTACAATATATAAGTGTGCTGATATGTTACCTCTTCGACTGTGTGGTTTTCGAAACTATATAATATTCAGGTACCCTATATACAATTCAGGTACTCAGTAACGATATATATATTTTAGCCTCCCATTATGGGATGATTGGGACTTGTTGAGTCCCAAAGGGGGGATTATGTGGGGAATAAAAACCTTATAATATCATGTAGCATGACCTCATACTGGCCCATAGTATGATCTAACACTGAACTGTAGAATGAATCACTGTAGAATGAGTCACTGGAAGTCTGGTAGTACATAATCAAATGATGGTGCTGTAATGTACACAGACAATGGTAATGAGCACAAAATATTATAATAACTCAGATGACGAATAGGAGTCAGGAAACAGCAGACATGGCTAAGTGAGAGCAGCAGAAGATCATGGAAAGTGCCTAGAACATTAGAAGCACAGTGATGTTTTTTTTTAAAAACAGGCAAAGTTATGAACAGACACCATTAGTTAATGAGCCGATGAGGTCAGGCCCCTGGGATTGGAAATCACCTGGCATTTGACACGATAATTTATCGTGATCCGATGAGGTCAGGCTTTTGGAGCCTGAGATCATCCGGAAGATGACACCATTGTTTTTGAACAAAGGAAAATTAATAAATAAAAGAAAAACAATGGTGTCTGGCATAGGATGTAAGGAATAGCAGTTCAAGGTTAAGAGGTGGTAGGACCACAGAAGGAGGGGTAACAGGAGAGTATAAAAGGAAGGATCTGTGCATTGCATGTTCAGTCGTTCCATGGAAGGACTCGTGTTTGCTGTACTGCTTGATTCAACAGTAAACTCTGCTCACATCTGAACTCATCTGGACTCAGTGTTTTCTGTATTAGAATCTGTTAGTTTTTTAAAGTGTGGTGAAAATCCTGAGGCCATCTGGCCTATCTTCTCGATTTTTCTCCCGCAAGAGGAAGCAGGGTAGATGACCGGATGTAGACAGTTAGAAGCTAGGCAAGTTTCCTTGACACCAGCTTAAATATCTTTAGAATTTCTAATAGGATTAGATTTCCATAGAACTGAAGATCGGACCCTTTAAACGGAGAGCTGGTCCAGTGAGTCCTGTACAGGGCTTTTACTGGGATCTAACAGCAGTCATGCCAATAAAGTCACGTGAATTAAATCGTGTTATAGTGTGTGTGTCTGGATGCTAAACGCTAAGATGCTTTCATTGGAAGTCCGACAGCGGAATATCCCTCTTGTAAATTTGTAACCACGGCGTTCACGGTGTAGTAATGAATGCTTTCAAGAGGAAGAAACTCTTCATTTCCTCCACGGGGAATTCCAAGGAAGAGAGCGTCCATTTTGACCTGGAGTTGACACAGTAAACGGCATGTTGGTGAAATTTTATAGATGATTCTCTGATGTCCCATTCCGGTGAAGGCAGCATGGAGCTGCTCTACAGAAAGCTGACAGAAACACTGAAGTAAAGAGTCGTGGTATGGAAGTTATACACCGTCTCGTCTAGTCGCATTGGTGTAAACTGGCAGGTTTTAGAGTGTTGCAGACCGTATTTATTTGAAAGTAGTTGCAAATTTCAACTCCTCTCGTCGTGAATCTTTGGTGTAAACACAAACGCCCCCCAAGAACACCTCACCGCCCCCCTTTCAAAAATTTTGCTTCCAGCACCCCCTGACATTCTCTGAACACCCCCTGGTGGGCGGTACCGCCCCCGTTGAGAACCACTATAGTAAAAGATCTAGAGCTAAGGACTTCTGTCTAATCATTGATCTGTGTAACTGAAGGCAGTCATTAATCATTTTGGTAGCAAAGGGATGACTTTTTTTCAAATAATCATAACTTTGAAAAACATGCTTCTCCCTTAACAGAAGCCTCCTGAGAACGCTTTGTCCTCTTTCCTTGCCTGTCTGTTTCTCAGCTGACTACATTGTAAAGCAGATGGGATTGCCCCTGAAGCTGGTGGCCATGGTGAATTCGAATGACATAGTGCACAGGACGGTAACCACTGGTGACTTTTCCATGGCAGCTAACATCACACAAACTTTGGGCCCTGCCATAGACATCCAGGTAACACAGTTATTCAGCCTACAGTTACAACTGCTCATATCAATGAGCGACATGTCAATTTCTCTGTATCACTTTAGACTGGATTTACTCCAGGCGTCAACTCGACTGTTAGCACATCATGTGTTGTCTGATGTTAAGGTGTCCACCGTGCAGAGTAGACTTTTCCTCTAGATATCTAGATATAATTGGATGGTATTGCCTCTGTAGCCTTTGATTAAAGACATCTGATCTTTTAATTAATACTAAGAACTCTTTCCATAGTATGGTGGGAAATAATAGGTGAGTGGTAAGATTGAAAACTGAGATAAGGACACCTGGAGGAATCTCCTGCCTCACATGAAGAGCAGTGGAGAAGAGCAGTGGCTAAAACCTTGACGAATTTGGCCACAAAGCACAGCAGACTCTGCACCCACAATCACAAAGCTGTACTTTTCATTCTTAAGATTCTTCTTTATTACAATTTGGGTCTTACTTTCTCACTTTTGGCCATCATTTCTTTCAGTCATCATAACATTGTACTCACCAAAAAATAATTCCTGAGATCTGGGAACACAACGACATTACTAAAAATAGTTCCAACAGGGCTCATCATAACTGAAGAAATGATGGCCAAAACTGAAAATAAGACCCAAATTGACTCAAATAAACTGGAATCATGCTTTAATTTCTGTACTAAGTATATACCTGCCTTAACACTATGAGATGATCCTACAGTTCCCTCAACACTTAATTTCTTTGGTTTGGTATCCAGTGGTCTGAGACAAATGTGTTTCCTCCTACACCTTCCTCAGGGTGTACTAACAGCTGACATAATTTGCCTTTACTCAATGTATCCAGGTCTTATCCAGTTTGCTAAGTAATTACTAACACTCTTATAGCAGATGTTTCGTTGCAACAGCATCTCCAGCCAAGTTTCAGGCAGCAGTGCAGAGGGCTGGCCTGACCTTTGACCTACCTGAGGCGGTGCTGGCGTTGGACAAATTGGCCAGCCGTTACCAGAACCTTGAGCGGAGCCTGGACTGGTGCAAAGACTGGGAGGACAGACTGAGAGAGAAAATCCAGTCTGTGAGTTTAGTCAGGAAAAACAGAGGGACTTGCTACAGCTGATTATAAAAGATGGTATTATGCTTAAACTGTATATGGTGACTGGTAGCTTGCCCTTGATCTATGCACTTCCTTATCTGGATATAGGAAATTATGTTGATGGGAAAGGCCTCTTCTTCCTTCTTCGATGGACTTTGGTCTGTAGTGTCATATGACTTGTCTTTGTATTTGTACAGTGATGTCATACACCACAAACCAATCAACTATTCACTGTTCAGTCTTCCTTCCACAACTTTTAACGCAAATGTAAATGTATCCTTAAGAATAAAATCAAGCCGTCTTCTATGAGTTTAATTGTCTCAAAAACAATAAAAAGTTCTAATTTTAAAAAGAGTTTAATTGTCTCAGCACAAATTAACACAAACCATTACCCTTCAGGAATACAGCTGATGTTCTTGTCTACTGTAGCTATATTTATCATGATTGCAACAGAACTATAAGGTTCATTTCCTACATCTACCACCTGAAACCATCACAGATGGAAAAGGAGAATAGGGATGTTTTTAGGCATTTGTATTTATCTGTCTTATCTTAAAAGTCTGTAGATGGACCTATATGCAATGTTAGCCTGTTGGTTCAGATTAATTTGTCATTCCAACCATATCCATATAAAGATTCACATGCAACAGAATGAGGTTTAGTTTCTCTCAGGAGCCGGTCAGATAAAATGTATTTTTGTTTTGGTGAATTCTATTCTGTGGTTGTTTTTTGTGTACTTGCCCAGGGACAACAGATAACTCTGGTGCAATTACTTCTAATTGTGTGCTGCCCCTGCAAAAAATAAACAATAAAAAAATGGAACAAAATTAAACTTAAATGTACTTAAAGTATCAAAAGCAAAAGTAGTCATTATGCAGCAGAATCATCTATAACAGTGCTTCATAACATGCAACCATAAGCATGCTATATGTTTTATATGTAAAATCTTAATTTGTAGTAACCCTAGCTCTCAAATATACAGTATTTCCCTCTGAAATGTAGTGGAGTAGAAGTTTAAAGCAGCAGGAAATGGAAATACTCAAGTAAAGTACACAGGCCTTAAAATTTTACTAAAGTATAGTACTTAGTAACGTTCCAGCACCGCTATTAGAAATGTTATTAGTTAAACCTGTGCTTATCCCAAAATGTGTACTGTGAATAAGGTCTATTGTAGAAATGTATATGTAAATTATACTGCAAATAATGCAATGATAACGCATAAAAAGCAAGTCTATGTAAGTCTGCACAAATGTGAGGAAGTGATTTAGACAAAACTGGCCCAGTTATTGAAAGGCCTGTTGGACTTTCACAATTCCAAGACTGTTAATTATTGACTACAGTTATCTGCAGTTATGGTGAAGACACTATCCTTTGATCATACTGCCAGTAGGACTTGAAACTTGATGGTTTTGGTGTATATAATCCTTCACTATATTGTTTTTACCTTAATATTTTATATAATAAATTGAATATCTTTAGTCGGTCATTTAACTCACGTGGTAACAGGTTTCTGCCTTGGGGTGGCGCATCAGATATTGATACATTAGACTGTAGGTTGTACAGATTGTACTTGTTGAACTTGATGCCAGCACAGCACCATGTCCACGATGCATGTAACTGATCTTGGTTTCACAGTAGTTACCTGAAGATCATTGCAACCCTTTACTTAGATTGTAATAAACTGAATAAACTTTAAGTGTTGAAATGATATTTTTGAGGTATTTTGTTTGAGTACAAACATGTGTCTGAGTGATGCACAAAGTAAATAAATAGATATAATGAAAAGATTAAATAAGAGGTGTGATACATTTCATGAGGTGAATCGGCGTGTATGGAGATCTGTCCAACCATGGATCCCAAACCAAATTCTCTGTTTTCCGAGGAGCTCTGAACGCAGCACGAGATTTGACAGCTAGACAGCCTAATATGGCGGCTGCTAGCTAGAGCAGAGCAACCACTCAATGCTTTTGTCTTTTATTATTGTTGTCAGCAGTCAGGATATAACCAGAGTCGAGGGATTCACAGAAAGAGACTGTAAACGACTGTCGCCCATTTTTGGCCTTTCCTGGTTTCTATTCAGCCGTTGTCCGGTATGTGAAGGTGGTTTGTGAGCTACAGTAGACGCCAGACAGGAGTGAACCGATACAACAACAGAAGACTGAGGGCGGCGGACTGTTTCTGCTTGGTTTCTTCACCTCTCTGCCGATATGTTTCACAGGTAAGACACGGTTCCACCCTACGACATGTTATTCGTGTACTTTGTCATGTCTGCGTGTTTCAGCGTTGTTTTATTTACGTCTGTGTAACTGTCGCTGACACGTCCTACTGGAAGAATTTAAATGGCAATCAGAGATAAGAAAGGAGGCAAGAGTAGCTGTTGTGGGCATTAGCGAGCTTAGGTGTCATCCTCTCTACAGAGACTAGTTACCACATAAGCCCGGACAGACATACATATTATGGAGCTTATATTCTGGCCCATACGCTTATTTGCTCAAATTTGCCCTCACAGGAATGTTACACTGTGCTTTGAACAAAAAAAAGCTAACCATCCTGAACTCCTTGGGTAGTAAATGACTGTCTCTGTTATAGTATTATAAGGAAGTACTTTAAATGTAAAATAATCATTCAGCAGTTGGCTTTCACAGCATCCTTTGTTTTCTCTACCGTGACCTGTACACAAACTGGAATTATGGCTCCACCCAAGAGTGATCCCGTCACTTAATATTCCTACCCCCAGACAGAGATGAGCAGTATTTCTGTTACCTGTATCTGAAACACGTATTTCAATTACTTTGAGTATTTTGTAAGTGGTATTTGACAGGGCTGAAAACATTTAAATGTAATTTTAAGGCACTTTAGAGTAGATTAATTTTGTATTTTCAAAATACTTAAAACACTTCCTCCATGATTCATAAAACATAAAAACAAACAAGACTAGGTCAAAACCTAGTATATGGCTGGACTGTGGATGAAATGCTAGAGGGCTTTTAAGTTGAAACGAGGGCTTTTCATTTGAAACTGATACAGGAAGTAGTGGTATTTGGCTGACCAAGATATTTTGATGATCTTTGCCCATCTCTGCCCCCAGACATAGCAAGCGGACATAATACTCTCAACAAAGTGTATATTATAAGCTTGACAACGGTATTGTAGTAGTATCCAAGGAGTGGTATAAAAACATTACTACTGCATTGATAGGTCCCAAGAAGACAGTGGGCTCTATCAGTGAAATAAGAGAAGTTTGGAAGCAAGATTCTTTGTAGGGCTTGCCATTGGGACAGACTTGGTAAATAGAAAGGCAGATGCCTGGAGCCCAATGGATATCTACATAACTTCAGAGATCCTCTGCAGAGATAGTGAACCTCCCAAAAGGATAACCATCTCTGCAGCACTCGACAGTCAACTGTCACAAAATTATTCAGCGAAAAATTCATTTGGTAAGCAAAAATGCCAAATATTGTCTGGTTCCAGCCTCTCAAAATGAATATTTGCTGGTTTTCTTCGTCAACCATAATAGTAAACTGAATATCTTTGGGTTTTGGACTGTTGGTCAAGCTAAACAAGCAGTTTGAATATGTCCACTTTAGTTCTGGAAAATTGTGCTGGGCATTTTTCTCTATTTTCTATGACAGAATGAATTAATTGAGGTAATAATCGACAGATTATAGAAATTAATCATTGTTTGCAGCTCATTAATCAGGCCTTTTATAGAAGTTAGACGTAAGCTGATACAGAGAAATCCTTGGAGAAAACCTGCTCTATAGTGCACACAACCAAAGTCATGACACCTGCTGTGACATCAGGATAAAGCTGTGAATGTACTTTTCCAGTCCAGTCCTGAACTCCACTGAAAATCTGTCACAGTTCACCAACATTTCCCATCTGATCTGATAGCTCTGAGAGGATCTGCAAGGACTGAAACTTCCCAAATTCACGAGGACAAAGCTGGTACAGACAGACCCGAGATGAGTCCAAAATGATTTGCTGCCAGTGGCATGTCAGCAAAGTGCTGAATATATGGTCTGAATAGGTATAAATGAGAGATTTCAGGTGTTTAATGAAATTGCAAAATGTCTAAATTGCTGCTGAATAAAGGACGGGTCTCCATATGTTCTAAACACACTGTATCTAGATCAGTGTGTTTGTCCACAGTGTCTACAGCATGTAGCCAGCCAGTATACTAACATTGTTTCTTATTGTACCATATATACTTGTATGATATGTAGGGATGGTAATTGATAAGATTTTATTGATACCAATGCCATTATCGATTCTGCATATCGGTCTGATTCATTATTAATTCATGATCAGTTTTCTGTGTGGAAAAAAAGTAGGCTTTCAGCCTACTTTGGCGTCATTGTTTTGCAACTCGCAACTGTCAGAAAAACATGCCGGCATTGTTAAAAGGAATTGATAAGCTCGGAGATATACGATTCATATGGATCGGACAGTTTGGAACCGGTTCTCGATTCCCACCGCTAATGATATGGGTTTATTATTTGCCCAATATCCTTTTAATTTCAAAACACACTTGGCATGTTAAAAGATCCCCACCTATTTGTAGAGTAGGTCTCACTGTTTGACATGTGGCTTATGAGGCTTCTGTCAAGCAGGTCAGTGACACTCACTGCTGCTGTTAGGCTATCTTTGTTTCTGCTGAGTGACTGCTGAGATGTGCTTCTACAATGTGTCTCTACATTGTTAGGAAAGAGCAGCCTGCGGAACTGTTATTATTACCCATTTAATACTCTGCTATTCACAGTGTCTGCGTAACTTAATATTGCATGCTTCTCATCATACAGTGGCTCAGTGCAGACACTCATTATAGCTTTTCAATACCTTGCTTTGAGAAATACAAACATGTTTTTTCTTTAAAAACCTTTCGTGTATTTGACAAAAGAAACAAGTTCTCAAATGTTAAATGTGGTTTAAACCTAAGCAGAACAAAAGAGAACTAAAATACAGTCTTAAATTGGCAAAATTCTGATTTCAATCAGAAGATATCAGATTAAAGATTATTTAAATAAGACTACAAATCTAACCAGACATTCATTACTTAACAGTTTTTGATACTCAATGCAACGGACACATTTCAGGCATATAAATATTTAAGTATTTAGGTCTGAAACCCAGCCACGTGCGATACCTGGATTTTGATTTTACACATCCCAAAATGTTTTCAATACCCTACTTTGCTCAGTAAATACAAGTTCTTCTACAAAAGTCTAAAAATCTGACCAGATGGCAATAGTGGTTGACAGTTTTTGACACTCAGTCAAAAGTATGTAAAGTATGTAGCATCCATATCTGGACCTGTGAACAGCTTCACTGTGTGCCATGCTGCTCAAATGTACGCAGTGACTCAGTGGAACAGTCCATATGAAAAGATGGGAAATGTACATATTGTAGCCCATTGTAAACATCTCTAGATAAACTTGACAGCCTTGACCTCTGCCCATTTTCTGCATTTTGTCATCTCCTGTTGCATTCTATTAATGGTTTGCTCTGATATTATGTCAAACCCTCTCTTTTCCTCACTTATTATTTGATGAGATAATAAAATCATTCTGCTCTGCTGTCTGTAAAATGTATTATCCAGATTGTTGTAGGAATGACCAGAACAGGTAAAGTCAAGTCAATTTTATTTATATAGCCTAATATCACAAATCACAATTTGCTTCAAGGGGCTTTACAATCTGTACAGCATACAACCCCCTCTGTACCCTCGATTCAAATGAGGAAAAACTTTTTAACAGGGACAAAATGTTAGAATGCTCAGGAAGAGCAGCAGAGGAGGGATCCCTCTCCCAGGAAGGACAGACAGGAAGTAGATGTTGTGTGTGCAGAATAGATTTACAACAGAGAATCACAGTATATAC
Source organism: Macquaria australasica (assembly GCA_005408345.1). NCBI lineage: Eukaryota > Metazoa > Chordata > Actinopteri > Centrarchiformes > Percichthyidae > Macquaria > Macquaria australasica. The sequence goes on along the minus strand of SEMN01001423.1, from coordinate 30,577 downwards.
ATAGTAAAAAATAATCAGAGCAAAATTCTTCAGGCATTCGGGGCGTTTCCATGTTCAGTCTCAGCATGAAGTAGCTTACTGCTCATCACACACGTCACAGAACAAACAGAGAAGTTTTGACACTCGCTTTGCTTGAAAAATGATTTCAACGTTTAATTAAATGAATTTTCTGTGGGACTCAAAACATATCAGCACTGCTATCTGTAGCTGGCATTATGGATCATGTGACATGACAATACCTTTCAGTCACATCACTGTAATCTTCTCAAGCTCGGCTCACCTTTGTAAATGGGAGTGTTGGATAACATGAGGATGTGGGACTTTATAAATTAGGGTTGCAACTAACTAGTATTTTCATCATTAATTAATCTGTTGACTATTTTCTCCTAGAGCCCAAGGTGACGTCTTCAAATAGCTTGTTTTGTCTGACCAACAGTCCAAAACCCAAACATATTCAGTTTACTATCACATACGACAAAGAAAAGCAGCTTAAGGAGCTGGAACTAGGAAATGTTTGGCATTTTGTTTGACAAATGACTTCAATGATTCGATTATCAAACTAGTTGCTGATTCATTTTCTGTCGAATGACTAATCGACTGATTGTTTCAGCTAAATATGAATTATACTGTTTATAACAATGTAAATTCTCTGTAAATTACTGGGATAACCTTTCAGGCACCATTAGTGATTTTCACTATTCACACATGCAGCTACATTCAGGAACATTTCCGTCTTGCACCTTGCAACCATAAACAAGTCGCGGATTCAAATACATCATCAGCGGACTCTTGTGATTGGTTCACCTGCTCCATATGAAAGTGTCTTTCGTCAGACAGACGTAATCATTTAAGTGCTTGTCCCTGCAGCGTTACTGCTTTCATTCACACACATTTTCCCTGAAATGTTTTCTTGAGGAGGGAAACTGGTGGTACAGATTTCCCTGAACATCGGTCCCTGCTCCCATTCACACATGGCAGCAGGGATGCAGGCAATGTTCCTGAACATTTCAAGGATAGACTGCATGTGTGAAAGATAAGATAAGATAAGATAAGATAAGCCTTTATTGTCCCACAGCGGGGAAATTTTTAGCGTTGCAGCAGCCAGCAAAAGTGTCATATATAGAATACAATAAAAATAAATAGAAAAATAGTCCTATACACAGTATAGACAGAAATAAATAATAGTGACTGAGTGCAGTTGTAAGTATGAACAAATAGATAAGATAAAAATATTGCACATATATAATATACATGTATATGAAAAATATTTCACAGCAACATATGAAGTAGATAACAATATGAATACAATATATGTATGAAGATAATGCACAGCAGTAGATGAAGTATAGTAGTGAATAGTCTGCACACTGACAGTCAAGTGTAGATTACCGGGAGTTGTACTGATTATAGAGTCTGACAGCAGCAGGCAGAAAGGACCTACGGTACCTCTCCTTCAGACACCGCGGGTGGAGCAGCCGGTCGCTGAAGGAGCTGCCCAGTGCTGAAAGAGTGACATGTAGGGGGTGGGAAGTGTTCTCCAGTAGTGATGATAGCTTGGCCACCATTCTCCTGCCTCCCACCACCTCCACTGGGTCCAGAGGGCATCCAAGGACAGAGCTGGCCTTCTTAATCAGTCTGTCCAGTCTCTTTCTATCCCTGGAAGAGATGCCACTGGCCCAACAGGTCACCCCATACAAGACAGCTGATGCCACCACAGAGTCATAGAAAGTCCTCAGGAGCGCACCCTGCACTCCAAAAGATCTTAGTCTCCTGAGCAAAAAGAGACGGCTCTGGCCCTTTTTAAACAGAGCGTCCGTATTGTCTGACCAGTCCAGTTTGCTGTTCAAGTGAACACCCAGATACTTGTGCGATCTCACAATCTCAATGTCCGTTCCCTGGATGTTCACTGGTGTAGGTGGAGGGAGTTTGCGCCTGCCGAAGTCCACCACCAGCTCTTTGGTTTTACTCGCGTTGATCTGGAGGCGGTTCTGCTGACACCAACCCACAAAGCCCTGGGTCAGTTCTCTGTACTCCCCATCATCCCCGTTGGTGATGAGGCCGACGATGGCAGAGTCGTCAGAGAACTTCTGCAGGTGACAGTTCGAAGTGTTATGGGTGAAGTCCGCTGTGTAGAAGGTGAACAGGAAAGGCGCCAGAACGGTTCCCTGTGGAGCCCCTGTGCTGCAGAGAAGTGTGTCAGACACACAGTCCTGTAACCTCACATACTGTGGTCGGTTTGTGAGGTAGTCCAGGATCCATGCTGCCAGGTGATGGTCCACCCCAGCGTGCTCCAACTTGTCCCCCAGAATCCTGGGCTGGATGGTGTTAAAAGCACTGGAGAAATCAAAAAACATGATCCTCACAGTGTTTCCAGACTTTTCTAGGTGAGAGAGGGATGTGTGAAGTAGGTAAATGACAGCGTCATCCACCCCAATGCGGGGTTGGTAGGCAAACTGCAGAGGGTCCATACATGGGCTCACCAGCGGACGCAGGTGAACAAGGACCAGTTTCTCCAGGGTCTTCATCAGGTGAGAGGTCAATGCCACTGGCCTATAGCCATTGAGATCCTTGGGGTGTGGGGTCTTCGGCACAGGAACCAGACACGATGTTTTCCACAGTTTTGGCACCCTCCCCAGCTTCAGACTCAGGTTGAACAGGTGCTCAACAATCCCACACAGCTGGTCTGCACAGGACTTCAGAAGTCTGGAGCTGATGCCGTCTGGGCCTGCCGCCTTCCCCACCCTTATCTTCCTCAGTTCGTTTCTCACCTGGGATGTTGTGAGGAACAGCCCGGTTGAGCTTGTAGGGGGCATAAGGGGCTTAGTAGTAATAGGAAGTAGTACTGTGGTCCCTGAGATCTACTTTACCTCCTTGCTTTTTCTTGTTCTCAGCTGTTGCTGTATGACTTAATGCCTTCTCTGATTGTACTGTCATCTGAATGTCAGAGGCTAACTGGCATTGCAGGCAACTCATAACTTTAAAATGATTCCAAGCAGGAATTTTGTTCCAAGCATTCAGTGTCTGATATACTGCTGCTCTGACCTCTACTCCCCTGACTCGTTATTTGCTTCATGTGACCATCACTCATTATTGTTTTTGCCTCTCTGCAGTTAATCTCAGGCCTCTCTGTGATCCAGCTCCTCACTCCTTCCTCACCCCACCCCCTGCTGATGATGTCATCACCACCAGCAAAGCCCTCTGCCACCTCCCTCTCCCCTGGGTTCCGGCTGCCACCCTCGACGGCCCTGGACTCCCTGTCCGTGTCTTCCCTCCTGTCTGGGGATTTAGACGATGAAGGAGATGGAGGAAGAGGCGGAGGGGAGGAGGAAGGGCTGGGAGACCTAGAAGTGAACCCATACGATGGTTTGCCATTTTCTTCGCGCTACTATGCCCTGCTGGAAGAGAGGCAGAAGTTTCCCATATGGAGGCTCAAGCAGAGTCTACTGGAGCACCTGGAGAGCCATAACATGGTGCTGCTCAGTGCACCCAGCGGAGCTGGAAAAAGCACCCAGGTAAGCAGGAACCAACAGGGCCACAGGCATCATAAGGTGTTGTGTATGTAGTCACCTAGATTTATTCAGGTCAAACTCTAAACATGAGCCTTAAATTGACAAGTGTTTGTTGCAATCATAGTAGCTGAAGTGAAATCCATGGGAAAGAAAAGACGATCTCAACATGTTTTTGATACCTTTCAGATATTTCCATTACACTGTTTGAGAGGGGTGGGTAATGAATGCCAAGTACTGACTTCAGTAACAAAATAGTACTTTATTGAACGCCTTACTTTACTGAGTATGACTTTTTCTTTACAAAAACATTTTTCGCAATAAGCCAAACATCTTCAGTCATACATCAGGTGTCTTTTAACACAAACAGCTTAATATAGAAAAGAACATTACAGTGTAAAATTAACACATTATATTTTCAACTGGGCAACATCTGACTAAAGAATACAACACTGAAAATAAGACCAGCTTGACTGTACTTTTAATAGTCATTTTTCATGTTACTGTAGATGCTGCAGACACTGTTCAGTCAATTCTCCTGTGGCTGTGAGAGCTCAATGCACTGCAACTCTACAAAAGACAAGCAAATGAAGATGACCTAGCTAGGTGTATAGTCAACAGTGGTGGAAGAAGTATTCAAATCTTATTTAAAAGTAGAAATACCTTGATGTAAAATATACTCCATTACAAGTAAAAGTCCTTTTGTAGAGATACTTTTTTTTAACTATTTGATATACTGTTAGGTGATGAATATCTAATAATGCATCATATTGTTTGAGCTGATCACATGTTTTACATGTAAAATCTGAATCTACAAAGGGACGTGCAACTCCAGCTGTCAAATAAATGTAATGGAGTAAAAAGTACAAAATTCCCTCTGAAGTGTAGCGGGGTAAATATGCAACTCCAGCTGTCAAATAAATGTAATGGAGTAAAAAGTACAAAATTCCCTCTGAAGTGTAGCGGGGTAAATATGGAAATACTCAAGTACAAATACCTCAGAACTGTACTTAAGTGCAGTACTTAGTTACATTCCAGCAAATAAATATATATTTATTTATTCATTTATTTTTTTCTCCAAGTGTTTTAATTAAAGCTGACGTGTTGAGTATTATACTCCTAACAGTTTCTAAGCCCATACACTACTCTCTTTACAGTAGGTGTGTCACTTTGTGTCGGGTCTTTCCCTGTGATGGCCTGGTTATCATTACACCTGCTGCTCAGCTCCATTCCCCTCAGGCTAATGAGTGACGGCATTAAACCATTCCAGTAGAGTTACACCGGTCTGCTGTAACCTGAACTCTGATTTAAAAAAAACACTCTGGGCTCCCCTTTCCAGCACCTTCCTGTCTGTCTGCAGTTGATTCTGCTGCCAACACTTTCTCCTTTGTTTTTTAGCGTCCTGGTGACACTCGTACTTATTACAGCTGTTGTTAGGGCACTGGCACTTTGACTTTTGCACTTCGTACTGTTCTAGTGCTGCATGTAATGTCGATCATTTATGTTATCTTCACTCTCACTCAGAGTGGAATAAGAACAACTGGTATCTTGCTCAAGATGTAATTCAAATGTAATATTTTAGAACAGAAATATGACAGAAAACTGAAGCCATTGAGGAGATTACATTTCCATACAGGTCTGAATATTTGGCAAAATTTGTGTTCTTTATTCTTATTTCTTTATTCTTAATTTTAATTCCCATTAGCTTCCATAAAGTCTTCCTGGGTGTGTTTGTTTGAGAATTCAGCCTTTATCTTTCACTTTCCTCATCATTAGATCCAATACAGGTTTTGATTCAATATTTATTCAAGGTCCATTCTAGGTCTGTGTTTATTTGTTCTGTCCAGTCATCCATGGATGGCACTTCAGTTGAGTGTTCATTCATTACTGGAACATGTACACACCTACATTACTGTAGGCCAAGTGGATAAAAGCATGGAATAGATGGCTGATGGTTGTGGATCCAGTCTGCAAACTTCATTTACTGCCATATGTTGTATGATAGGGTTGTTGTTTTTTTCCTCTAGGTATTATAGCTGCAGGATTTAAAGGTACCCTGTGGAATTGTAATCATGGAATTACTAGTAGTGCTATGGAGAAATGTTTTTTTGAGCAGGTCCCTGACTTGTTTGTAGCTTGTGCAGACGCACAAGGACGCGTATATCCATGGGCATGTGCATGCAGCAAGGCAATACACTTTCCTGCCCCCAGTTCCCGCTATTCCACGGATATACAGTTGGTTGTGGTAATGTGCCAAGAAATGTAGCAGTTTGCCAATAAATGTCAGGGAAGAAGAGGACTGCTAGCGAGCAAACAGGTGTAAACAATGCAGGCTTCAAAATGTTTAAAAAATCAACTTGGCATATTTGTTAGGCCTCGAGGACACACACAGTGGGTTTTAGGAAGAAAAACATAAACTTTGTTTACAAGAAAACTGCACAGGGTACCTTTAATCGTAGTTAGCATTGGGACAGCACTACCTTAACTGGCTTTTTGGGGCTGAAAATCTCTTTTTTGTCTCTTTTCAGGCAAACTTTAAGCTCCACTAATCAATGTTTTCTGTATTACAAGTGGGTCAAATTACTACATGGAATGGGAAGGAGGTTGCTTTTTGGTTTATTTTGGTTTTATGGCACATGTATTGTTTGTTTCACTCTGTGCTCACAGCAGCAGGCGGCTGTTTCCAGTGAAAAAGCTTTGATAAACCCACTGTACGCTACCTGCTCAGCACCAAACAGCAGACAACAGTAGCTGGTGAAGCAGTTAAAGCTGCACTGAGCAATATTTTATGTTGACAATGAATCAAATAACCTTGTGCAATGTGAAAGGGACACTCAAAGTGATGAACACACAGATAATTATCACCAACTCCTCAGCTCTACAGAGCATTTTAACTTATTTTAGTCATTGTTTTTTCGTTTTCTGGGCCCCCACTTCACTGTTTTGGTTAAGTCTCAGCATTTTCATCAACCTTGTGTTGCCCTCAGGAGTTGGTGGAAACCTAAACAGAGCTAAAAGAAACGGAATATTGGACTTGCATCCATCAGGTGGACATAAACACCAACACCAATGTTACTCTGTGTCTGTTGGATGTGTAAATAGGCAACAGTATGCTAACATGTTAGCTATAACAACTTTATAAAGGATAATAATAAGCAGTGTTTTTTAGTCAAGTCAAGTCAAGTTTATTTATAAAGCACATTTAAAAACAACAGCAGCTGACAATCAAAGTGCTGTACAATCAAAGTAGCAAAAACCCATAAAACACAATAAAACAAGTACAAAAGACAATAAAACAATTAACAGAGCAACTCTCATACTAAATTAAAAGCCAAGGAATAAAAATGTATTTTAAGACAAGATTTAAAAACAGGCAATGTAGGGGCCAGCCTGACATGCAGAGGCAACTCGTTCCAAAGTTTGGGGGCTACAACTGTAAAAGCCCGATCTCCCCTGTGCTTCAACCTTGATTATGGCACAACCAGAACGAGTTGGTCAGCGGACCTGAGTGACCTTGATGGGACATGTGGGTGCAGAAGGTCAGAGAGAGAGGTTGGAGCTAGCCCATTTAATGATTTATAGGCAAACAATAAAATCTTAAAATCAATCCTAAAACGTACAAGGGAGGCCAGTACGGGGGAAATGTGCTCTCGTTTGCGTGTTCCTGTTAAAAGACGAGCTGCAGCATTCTGGACCAACTGCAAGCGTGATAGGGAGGCCTGGCTAACACCAACATAAAGTGCATTACAGTAGTCAAGTCGGGACGAGATAAAAGCATGTATAACCGTCTCAAAATCATTAAATGATAAAAAGGGTTTGACCTTTAGATAAAAGCCTCAGTTGGAAAAAGCTAGATTTGATTTTAGATTGTTGTGAAGTTATTCTGGCTAAAAAATCATTTAAGTCATTTTTAAGATTGGTGTGAGGCACTTGTACAGTGGATGGACTTAACAGGCCCCGCTGACCAATATTTATTTGGCTGTGGAGTATTGACTCGTCCACATTCTCCTAGTGTGAACTGTTGAACCAACTCTGAACCTACACTTCAAGTTGCCAGTGAAAGCTGAACATTGTAAGAATTCAGAAATGTCTGAAACATCTGGAGGAGAAGCACTCCACCTTCATGTTCAAGTAGTGTGTGTTCCACAAATGTAACAGATTATTTAAGGTGTGTATGCTTCTGAAAAACAGAGCAAAACTGCGTGTAATCACTCATGTCTCCAGTACTATATTACTACTTCCTCCTCTGGTTGACCTGTGTCTTTTTTCTCTTCCTCCCAATGTTCTCCCTGCAGGTGCCACAGTGGTGTGTGGAGTATGCTTTGTCCTATGAATTTTCTCAGGGCCTGGTGTGTTGTTCCCAGCCCTATTCGGTGGCATCGGTGAGTCTGGCCCTTCGTGTGGCTGATGAGATGGACCTCAGCCTGGGTCTGGAGGTGGGGTACAGGGTGTCTCATGATGACGGCTGTACAGCCGACACCCTGCTCAGGTCAGGATGGTTAACAGACATTGGATAATAAGATATTATTATTTTCAGTTGCACTATTACAGCTCCCAACAACAAAATTTCTATTTTTTTCCCTTGAATCATTCATAGGAGAGGTAACCAAGCATTCCAGATGTTTTAATATGGAAGAAGTGTTCATTTCATAAGTAATGTGATAACAAGGTTTTTATCTCTTTGATGGTCTCACCCTAACTGGGTATCACCATAGATTTACCTCATTAGTGGCTGTATTTCTATTCAAAGCTAAAAAATTCTCCCAAAAAATCATACTGATATAGTAATTTCAATAAATATCCAAAGGAAAAAGTTTATCATAACTTTTTATTCCATGAAAATATTAGTTTCAGTAGTTTTGGTGAAAGATTATTAGCAATACTAACTTAAAGGGAGTTTGAAGTGAGTCGAGCTGTCCCCCTGCTTCCAGCTAAGCTAATCGACACTTACCTCCAGCTTCACAGACATGAGTCGTATCGATCCTCTCATCTAACTCACAGCAAGAAAGCAAATACGTGTATTTCTCAAAATGTCAAACCATTCCTTCAACCATAAATACACTTTGCAATGATTGGTTGAGCATGCTTTTAAAAAGAATATTACAAAATCATGTAATCACTTACATAATTCTGTTAAGTAAGCCCTCTGAAAAGAAACTACTTAACAAAATATGATTGATTAGCTTAGAAAACTCACCATAAACCTTGAGAGATTTTTCTGCCTTTAACTTCCTAGAAGGAGGCCACCTGAAAAGGTCTGCTTTTAAAAACTGTAGTGCCCCCTGGGTATTTTTGGAGCATAACATACTGTAACTGAGTGCTAGAGATGGCCTAAACAGGTTTAGTACAAGTAGAACACATTTTTAACCAGATGTTGCTACTCTAATGTGCTCCTCTACCAAACTGTAGGGAAAACCATGATATGAGTCATTCATTGCTTTGTTTTCTGAGCCCGCTGCTGATCTGTATCATGACATAATCGTCTTCTCCTCCCTGGGTGTAATGTAGATGGCTTCATTGGATTTCACCAGTTTTGGATGATAATGTTACATGTTATTTATTTTGCTTACAGCCACACCTTGACTCTTTGTTCTCTGTTCCCTGCAGTTTGCTGCCCAAGATGGCAGTAAAAGTGTTATATCATTGTATTCACCGAAAATGAAACCCTGTGTCACTTCCTGCACTCGCGAATAATTATATAAATAAACTCCATAAAAGTTTTCAGCCATTTAGCACGTCATTTTGTCTCTTTATGCCCTCTTTCCACCATATGAGCTCTGGTTCTTGAACCGGTTCCTTTCAGGATTCTTGGGACCTCAGTGCTATCTAGCGAACCAGCCCATTTCCACCAGTTTTGAGTGGAACTATTGTAATCAAGGATGCATCATCAACGGAGGGCGTTGCACAATGTACAAAACAGTAGTAGCAAGATGGTGGATCGCATTGATTAGCTGCGAGCTTTTGTTCTGTTATTACAGATATTTGTTTTTATCCAAAAAAGCATGGACCAACTATTAATAGGGGTGGGAATCTCTAGGCACCTCACGATTCGATTTGATTCCAATTCAAAGGGCTACGATTCAATTCTCAAACGATTATTGATGCATCTCGATGCATCAAAAAAATGTATTTCTGTACATGATGTGGTGATACGTCTGATCCTCCCCAGTAGCCTAGACACAGCAGGCAACTTGAGCGCTCGCTGAGACGCCAGATTTAAGGTGTGGGTGTAACATCTCACATGTACAAATTCTTTTTGAGCAGCAACAACCATGTTGGAGGCGTTGTCAGTTACTAAAACCAGGTCTCTGGTAGTGAATTGCCATTCATCTGCTACCTTCTGCAACAGCTCAGCCACATTTGCACCTGTGTGGCTCTCGTACATTGCTCTTGTTTGGCGCACATGAAACACTAGCTGCCAGTCATCGGAGATAAAATGCGCGGTTATGGTGACGTAGGATTATGTGGCAATGGATGTCCACACATCACATGTTATAGCTATCCTACCCGCTTTCTTCAGTGAATCCATAACTTTAGTTTTGGTGTTGTTGTAGAGTGTGGGTATCGCTGTCTCGGTAAAGAAACGACGAGTATGTTGTACCTCGGATCCAGAGTGTGCAACATAGCGCGGAAGCCCTGGTTCTCCACGACTGAGTAGGGACGCAAATCCTTGGCAATAAAAGTTGCAATAGCGTTTGTGATTCGCTTTGCTACCGCCTGTTGAATAGTTCTCTGGTTAGCATCTGCAACCGGTCGCTTTTCCTCCAACTCCGGGTGAAAACGTAAGAGGTGGTTCCTCATATTGGTTGTGTTGCCAAAATATTTAATTTTCATTTGAGACACCTTGCATTTGAGACAGTTGTGTGGCTCTTGTCCAAGTCCCGTTTGCCTTCAATTTCATGAAAACGAAAATGCTTCCATACGGTAGCTTTCAAAGCAGCGGGTGCCGGTCGAAATGTCTTGGTCGGTTCAGCCATCTTCACCTGTAGCTCAAGCGTAAACAAGACGCACATGCTCCGACATGTTCACATGCCTCATGCACGTGCAGTGGCCATATTTGTAGTTCGGTAATGTTAAGTTGCACCAGGCGATCTTAATGTTGAAATTTTAGTTTTAAAATTCCGATTATTAACTTTTCTGCATCGACACATTCGTTCTAGAGAGAATTGCGATGCATCGAAGAATTGATTATTTTCCCCACCCCTAACTATTAATCATAAGACGTAGAAGACTATGACCATAGTAGACCATAGACCATTGTTGCCTCTTCCATCCTCTCCTTCCAACCTGTAGAATAGGACACGCCCACTGATGTCGCCACGGTTCACACTTCAGGTCAAGGAAAACCCGCTGTTTTTTGGGTCCAGCTGGGAACCGGAACAGAACCCGTTCCATGTTGGTGGAAAAGGGGTATTAGTTATGTGTCAAAGGAGGCTTTGACAGAGCTCCTGGCCATTGATAGTGGTTTTTGTGAGGTTTAACCCACTAGGTCACCCTGTTGTCAAAATGCTTTCAAATCTCTCTTTCTTTAAAGGATACTGGTTCTTTCCTCATCTCTTTTTTCCTTTCCCTCCCCTCAGGTTTGTCAGTGACACTCTCCTGCTGGAGGAAATGATGTCAGACCCTCTGCTGCATCAGTATGGCGTTGTGGTGTTGGACGAGCTCCAGGAGCGTACTATGCCCACCGACGTGCTGCTGGGCCTGCTGTGTGACGTCTGTCGGCAGAGGCCAGACAACTTCCGGGTGGTTCTCCTCACTCACCCAACGCTGGCACCTCGCCTCTCCTCCTTTATGGGATCATCAGTCCCTCACCTCTCCCTGGACAGCCTGCTCACTGACCCACCCACCAAAGACCAGGAAGAGGGGCGTGAGGTGGAGGAGGACAGGAAGGCCGTTGAGATGAACAGGGTAGAGACGTTGTACCGGGAGCTTTCATCTGGGAAGGAACCAGTGGCTGCTGCCTGTCACATGGTGCTGGATCTGCACAGAAGGGGAGAGGAGGGAGATGTGATGGTGTTTTTGGCCAGTGCACAGGTACAGGTTTTATAGTTTGTATACCTCAGAATACTCACAGCATGGACTTACAAATACTTTTTGAAACTTCCAAAGTATCAGAAAAATGTATGGGTGAAATTATAGGTTCTGGAGTCATTTCATATTTATATTTCTACCAAATGTCACAGTTTGAATGAAAAATATAAACATGTAGTTATATCCATGAGATTATATAAAATGTGAGTGTTTCGTCATGATTAAAGGTCCCAGAGTTCCATTTGAAATTACACACGTAGGGCTGAAACGATTCGTGGATTCATCAATTAGACAACAGAAAATGAATCAGCAGCTATTTTGATAATTGATTAATTGTTTCAGTTTAAGATGCCCCAGATTTTCTGATTGCAGCTTCCCCAAAGTCAGGATGTGCTGCTTTTCTCAGTTTTATGGACAAAACATGACATATGAAGACTTCCTCTTGGAACAGGAATTTTTCACTATTTTCTGACATTTTATGTGGAAAAAAAACTTAATTGAGAAAATACTTGGCAGCTTAATGGATAATGAAAATAATCATTAGTTGCAACCCTACACATGTGTATTGAGCACTAAGGTTTGAAAACACATCTTGAGTGGCCTAAGATGCTGGGCCTGGAGCTGACTTTGAAAGAGAATCAAACAAAAGAAACGTCTGTAAAAGAAATAATACTCTGAAGTGACTCTTTATAATATCATAATTTAAGCCATAAGGTCCAATAAGAATGAAAAACTTTCGCCCGGTGAGCAACTTTCATTGAAATGACTGGGGAGCAATCTTTGAACACAGTATCCATTTCTCTTAGGATAGGTTCACCATTTTTCAAGTCTGTCTTAAAACAATACTGACGTGTGTACACTCATATGGTCATTGAAACAGTTTTTGCTTGCTGTGGTCATTCTTCCTGTTCATACTGGCCCTGAAAACTCCCTTCCTAATGCTCTTCCAGTGTAGGTGATGGGGGGAAAACAAAATCCACAGTCAGTGTTTCTTTTCTGAGCTGCAGTGGAGGCACAATAACACTAAAAACAAAGGCTGTAACTGTGGAAGATACCCGCTTAATTGATCTAGTTCAGACTGCTGAAGCCTCAGGTTATGCCTAAGCTTTAATACATCCATGGTGGCGACTCCATCAACAGTAATGGGTGTATTTGTTACAGTTCTGCCAAACAAACTGTGGGCTGAGTGGATTCATTGCCCCATGTTGATTTTATAAAGAAGACTGAATAAGAAGAAGACAGTCTGTACTGATGAAGCTCTGCCTTCCACCAGCTGTTGTCCTCCACATCATATTTAGTATGTGCAGTCATCATTTCCTGTGAATCCCTTGTGCATGGGAATGGCGGATTCTGCTAGTAAGAATGAAAACTACTTTATAGAGCAACAAATACAGAATGCAAATTCATTGAATGGCTGTTGCTGAAAAAATACAGACCATAAATAGTATCAAAAATAGGGTTTCATAAAATGAAAATCTTAAGGATTATAACATTTGGAGAGGAGGAGAAAATGTTTAGCGACCGCTTAAAAAAGTTGAACATGTGGGTCCAAGTTTACCATGTGGAACTATTAATGTGAAGTAAGTGCTATTTTAATCAGTTAAATGATGCGGCAGTCTTCCAGGGTTTTATTTTGAGGCTGTATTATTGTGGCCCCCTGTCTCACTTTTAGTTATTGAGTAGTGAGGAATAAGTAATACATTTAGCTGTTTTGCAGTGGAGACCTTATCATTTTTCTAGTGAATACTGTCTTTTTGTATTTCTAACAAAAGGAAAACTGGTCAAACCAATGTTCCCTCTGTAGAGTTTCATGGCCTTTGTCTTGTAGAGGAGTGAAATAAGGACACCTCAACCTGAGAGGCCTCTGGTGCATTGCAGGTGTCTGGTGTCCTGGTTCACACACGCACTGTATACGCATACGCAACATATCTGTCATGTGTTCTCCCTTCGTCCATGTGGAGAGCTATCTTTACATATTGACCTTCAGTATATCAAACTCTCTCATGCACTTTTAACTCCCTTTATGTCAGCATCGCCATCGCCACTCCTCCTCCTGCTCCTCCTTGACTCACTGCCAGTAAGACAGAGCCTGGCATGTGTGCCTGTGTTAGCTGAGGCTAGATTTGTAAGTCAAAGTCCTCCCTGATGATACTGTTCTGTTCTGGTTAATCCTCAGTGAGGCACACGTACACACACACACACACACACACACACACACACACACACACACACACAGTGTACTAACACAACAAACAAAAGCAGAGAGAAACACTTCTCATGCCGTGTGTCAGCTGGAATGAACCCTCACAATGCATGTGGAGGGTTTGAGAGTGGATTCAAACTGAGGCTCAGTTCTCTCTCTTCCCGGTTCTGTGTAGGAAACAGAAGACTGTGTGGCCCTGTTGGAGAAGGAGTGTGTAGCTCTGAGTCCTCAGCTTGGACCTCTCAGGATCCTCCCCCTCCATGCTGGACTGGGAGCCCTGACCCAGCGGGTCTACCAATCCGAGCCCGAAGCTTCTACGCTGAGGGAGAACGACAGCTTCGAGGGCGCAGATGGCTCAGCGCTGGGAGCCAGAGGTCTGGGGGTCAAAAGGAAGGTTATCCTCACCGACACCCTCGCAGAGGCTTCCTTCTCCCTGCCAGCTATTCGCTATGTCATAGACACAGGCCTTCAACTGAAAACTGTGAGTTTGTGTTCATACACAACAAAATGTCAGGATTTAATACGGATTGTTAAAACAAAATAATCCCCTTTGTCTCTGTCTCTTTTACGTTTTTATTGTATTTATTTTCTCTGATTGTTGGTTGCTTGTATTTTTTTATATAAATCTATATATATAAATTTATATAAAAGATTATTCTAATGCTGTGCTCAATGTAAGGTGTTATAAGTACAAGCTAAATCAGCTAAATGCAAAAAACATTTGCAGGGGACAAAGAGTTCAGCATGTTCAGTTCATCATGTGAACAGCTGACATTTCCCCTCTTATTCTGCCACAGGTTTACAATCCACAGATAAGAGCCAACTCGCAGGTCCTGAGGACGATCAGCAAACACCAGGCTGACATGCGAACTCAAAGGGTGAACAGCCACCTTCCAGGTAGGTCAGAGGTCATTGCTGCTCTTCTGATTACCAGCTGATATAGTTCAATGCAGACATTTCCTATGTGTAGGATTTGAAAATGTCTGACGTTGGCGACTCCTAGGATCAAAAAAGGGTCAAACTTATATGCCGCTTATACCTATTTTACAACCCAGCTACTGTATGACATTTTTAACTGTTTTAGTTATTAATGACATTTTTGAAACAAAGATTTCATGGCTAAAAATCAAATTGTACAACTACAGTTACTTCCTGTGTCGTGACTGTTTGCTACATGTGTTCTCCTTGCTGCTCTTTAGGGCTATGTCTCCGTCTTTACCCCCAGTCTCTATATGAGGATGGGATGAGGGAGGCTCATTGTGCAGGGGTGGTGGAGGAAAATCTTAGCCACTTGGTGCTGTTGCTCAAGAGGCTTGACATTGCCGACATGGGACAGTGCAAGTTCCTGGACAGACCAGGTACCTTTTATGAACTACTTTGAATAACAGTGAAAGCACAGATAACGTTTTCTTCCAGCGTTCTGTGATTAACAGAACACTGCAGTTTACTTTACACTGTCCTGCTGCCCCAAATACTCACTAGAGCACCAAATGTGGATTAATCCACTACTGAAAATAGTCCCCAACAAATGCACTATTTCCTCGTGTTTGAGTAACGTTTGTTAAAAACTACAGTGACCAACTATTGTAGGAAATTACTAAGCCGTTTTCAAAACTGAAATGATGCACTTATGAGCTGTTTTTAAAGAGAAGGAAGGGATTGATGGGCTTGAGGCTGAGAGCCACAGACAGAGTAGGGAAAGCGGAATGAATTGAGAGATGGACTAACATATTGTTGGTTTTGGTCTTTTTATGGGATGTGTTACAATAAGAGATATATAGAATAACAGCAGGTTTATCAATTACATGTAAGTTAAGCATTGGACTGGAGAAGGGTGCACTTTGTCACATTTGTGGGACAGGTTATGAAGGCTCAGCTGAGCTGTAGAGAGAGTCTACTGTAGTTCACTGACATTAGAGTATTGTCTCCACTGTTTGTCATCCTTGTTGCGTCATTGGACCACGACCACTGATGTGTACTACAGCAGTTTGCAATTCTAAGTCTAAGACCATGTCTCTCTCTCAATACAATGTGGCTTCCTCTTCCTCCCTCCCTCTCTCCTCCATGTTTATTTTTCTTCCATGTCTCCCTCTTTCCCAGCCCCTGAGGCTCTAATGCAGGCCCTGGAGGACCTGGACTACCTGGCAGCGCTGGATGATGATGGCAACCTGTCAGAGGTGGGCATCATAATGTCGGAGCTGCCCCTGGAGCCACCGCTGGCTAAAGCCCTGATCGCTGCCTGCGAGTACGACTGTGTTGATGAGCTGCTCACTGTAGCTGCCATGCTCACAGGTAGCTAAAAGAGAATCCTTTTACTGGAAACAATAAAAGTTATTCACAATTCACATTTGCAGCAATATGATGTCCATGACACAATGAAAGGCTGTGTCATAGCTGTGTTAATAATGTGGAACAACAGTTATTAATGAAAGCTGATTGTGTACATACAGCATATTTCTATATGTACTCTTTTAAACTTAACATTTGGTCTGATCTTTGTCTTGTGTCAGCTCCTTCCTGCTTTGTGACAGCAGAACCCAGCAGAGAGGAGGCGGCTGTCACACAGTGGCGACCTCTAATGCACACAGAGGGAGACCACATGACCCTCATTAATATTTATAACGCCTTCATAGAGCGTATGTACACCTCCATTACATAAAAACTTACAGGGTTCCCACTGATCATGGAATCTCTAAGAACAAACTGAACTTAGACAGGTATGTTTCAGACAGGCAAAGTAAGGACATTTGTTACGTCCTTTCACTAACTAACAGGACTGTGGAATGTGTTTAAATATTAGCATTAGTAAAACGGGAAGCCAGGAATACAGTGTTTTGGATTTGGAAATGGAACGTAATGGAAAATGTAGCATAATGACCACAGTGGGAACTCTTTAGTAATGTCTATTCTAATGACTACTGAGGTCTTATTAACATATATACATATATATATATATATATATATATATATATATATATATATATATATATCCATGAATTATTGAATGGTCTGTGTGTGGTACTTGCAGATAACCAGGATGAGGCATGGTGCTTGACAAACTTCCTCAGTCACGCCGCCTTACGATTGGCTGTGGTGATCAGGGCAGAGTTGCTGGAGGTGATGCAGCGAATAGAGCTTCCTGTTTCTCCCCCTGCTTTTGGATGCCAAGACAACTGCGCGAATATCAAGCGTGCTCTCATCTCAGGCTTCTTCCTCAAAGTAAACACCCTGTTTTCTTAAACCTGGGGGATAGAAATTGAATCAGTTGTCTCTTCATTAATTCCTTGTATTTGTTAACCTCCCTTATATTTATGCTTTTATATTTATACTGTATTTTATTTCATGTAATATATATTTTTAGCCTTGCTAGCATAGTGCTCGGTGATAATTCAGTATTGGCATTATTGGAATAATGAAACTTAAACTGGGTGTGAACACCTATTGTGGCTCTGGAAGTTCATCCACAGTGGGACTCTGGTGAAGGAGTTGACAAGGAGGCAGGAGAGTAGATTCACAAACTTTATCTAGCAGTTGGAGTGAGGGTACAATTAGCTAGCTATCAACGAATACACTGACTGTGTGTATGGAAAAAAAAATTAGCAATTTTGTCTGAACACACCTAAAGAATCTTCCACGGACAACCAGTTTACTGATAAGTTCCATAATATATATGTGATCACTTGTCTTTTTTAAATAATTAAAATACTAATATTAAAAAATGCAGTGTATTGGTCACACCCCACTTTCCATATCACAGCTGCTTCCATAGTGTTTATTACTGTTTTAAGTGTTGTTCTTCTCCTCTTCAGGTCTCTCATGATGTGGATGGTTCAGGTAACTACCTCCTGCTAACGCACCGGCATGTGGCTCACCTGCATCCCTTCTCTTCCTACTTGTGTCGCCAGCCGTGCCCCAACCCCCCAGGCTGGGTCCTCTACCACGAATTCACCATCTCCCGCGATAACTGCATCCGCATCGCTTCTGAGGTCCACCCTCAGATGTGAGTCAAAGCGTGAGGGCGATTATGGGGATGATTTTAGATGTGCAAGCTATTGTTAATGGAATTTACACAACACCTTATTTTTACCATGGTTACAGGTGTCATTCTTGACTATAGAGAGGTTGGTTTATTTGGTCACACACACAGTGTCCATGTGACTCTGCTCTGCAATAAAAATAATACAGCAGACTGACTCTATCCTCAGTAAAACCAGTTATCATTATAAACTCTGAACCACTGTTGTTCCTGCTCACCAAGCATTAGCATTACCGCAGCTACCTGTTCTCTCCACTGCAGAAGCTACAACTTTGGGGAACACGTCTTTTTTTTTTTATCCTGGAACTGACTCATTCCTTCTGATAGCAACACAAAAGATAGTCGACTGAAAGTAACGTTAACATTATATCCACAGCACTTATGTTATATTAATAATGTTATATTAGCTTACCTTTTTATAAATGTTGGCGTGCTGCCTGCATGTTTTCCTGATTTGTTCCAGTAACATCAAAGAACATTACTGACAGAACGTTACTGAATACAATGCTTCTTAATAGTGGAACAGGTCCACTAGATCAACTTCTGAACAAGATATTTTTGGGCGTTGGAGACTACAAGCTACAGTGTGTGATTCAACAGATGCATGCAGGTCGAAGAATAAGACTGCATTTAAACTGTAATAAGTTAATTTATGCACTCATCCATGATTCACATTACTGTTTTGTTTTTATTCATTGATGAAAAATGTAATACACTTCATAGTTCTCGTTTTCAAAGGCTACTTTTTATTTAGTTTCAGTCTCGTTTTCATTGTGAAAAATAGGTTGTTCATCATATTTTATTCATGAAATTTACAATGAGTCAAGCTGACTGTTGGTTTTAGGGAGAGTTAAGTCTTGGAACTTAAGTGGTATAGGTAAGAGTATTTCTTAACTTTGACCAGAACCAGGCTAGCTGTTTCCTAGCCTCCTGGCTCCAGGAAAATGTAGAACTGTTCCTTTAATGAATATTGCAGACTCTGAGGACCACTTATAAGACTTTAAATGAAAGGCCAGTATGAACCCGATAGAATGAAAATCCATTCTCTGCTGCAGGCTTGTGGAGCTGGCCCCTCAGTACTACTTGGGAAACCTGCCATCAAGTGACGGCAAAAATCTGCTGATGGAGCTGAGGCAGAGTCTGGAGCCCCAGGCATACGAGCAGGACGGAGAGTCAGACAAGCACAGCAGGACTCACAGGGACGCTGACAATCAGTCCAGCACTGAGCTCTGTGTGGTCCAATGAGACGGGAGAAGAGACACTAAACACACCGCTGTCACTCTATTGTTTGATCTGAGATTTGGTACTTTTGTCTGTGAAATCTCATCTGAGGTTTAATCATTTTGATGTGATTTTAAATGGACTTTTACTGTAAACACTAATGTACAGTAATGCATTGTTAATATATCTTATATGCTGTGGCTTTGGAAAATATTCAAACCTCTTCATTTTGTCCTTATTGTGCTATGTACTGACTTCATTTTAAATATTATTTAGAATATTTTTTATTTAATGAGGGATTTCTGTGTTTCTATTTGAATAATTCTACAAAACTAGTGTTTTGTGTACAATGATGGGAAAACATCGATTTTAAATTGTAGCACAAAAAGTGAAGTGGATAGAATATTTTATTAAAGTGTGATTTTTGTTAAAACAGTTGAGATTTCAGCTAAAAGCAATACACACTTCTTCAGTGAGCAGAGACACTGTTATTGGATGACCTTTGACCTCTATGCAGATGCCCATGAACAAATGGCTTCTCAGGGCTCTCTGATCTGTGATGAGATGCTGTACAGTAGCAGTGATGCACAGAGCTTCTATTTTCAGCTTTTTGATATTGTTTGTATAATGTTTGGGTTTCTTGCTTCGATCTTCATTCTGCCTTTTTCTCTCCAACTTTGTGTCAATAATGAAAACCGTTTGTGTAAAGTGGATTTTTATTGTCCTATTTAATAGGATATGTCTGTCAATACTTAAGTACTGTCAGTACTTAAATACTTAAAATAAAAGTTTGAAATATCTCAGCTGAGTGATTGTTGACTTTATAGCTGCTTCCCTGCATTTCCTCTGCTTCACTGTAAAGGTAATAACTCTTGTATTAAAGGTAATATACAATTTTATTTTTCAGTAGTCCTGGTTTTGTCCAAACTGAACTCGTGTCATTAGGTGTTGAGAATATCAGAGGTATGATAAGCAAGATGTAGCACTTGAAGCAGTTCAGCATATTTGATGAAGTTGATGTACTTGCATGATTCTTGTAATTTTTGGATGGTATCCACATGGCTGAATGCACTTATTGTAAGTCCATTTGGATAAAAGCATCAGCTAAATAAATGGAATGATGATATTTCTCTAGGGAACTTTGCCTTCAAGCCAGTGCATTTCAGTGTGGACTTTGCTCTTTTGTTAAGGTTCTATGTGCAAAAACATGTTTGTGTGCTTTGAAGCTGAATGCTCATCTCGTCAGAGGACTGTGCTGTTCATTGTGTTGTAAGCAGCAGCTCTTCCTGCAACAGTGAGTGGAGACGCTTTGAACTTCCATCCATATGCCCAGCAGATGTCAAACCTTATGCATTTAAAGGGGTACTCCCTTGTTAGGGGCCTTTATGGAAGCTTAAATAGCTTTTAAAAAAGAATGGTCAAAATTGAAGCAGCAGAGGCTGAGATATCCTGACTTTTAGTATGGCAAAAGTGTTAGCAAGCAGTTGCCTATTAGCACAGCCTCTGCTAACTTTAGCTGCTAAATGCTCCACTATGTTCTCTTTGTCCGCCTACTGTACGGTGCTGTGCAGGTAGTGTACAGTTGAGCTGAAAACAGCTGCCTGCTGCTGCTGCTGGGAAAAGGTTGATAAGAGCACAGTTAGAAAACCAAAACAATGTGCTAAAAAACACTCCACAGAACTGAGGGCAACTGCACTGTTGGGTGATGATTCACTGTGTGTTCATCACTATGAGCAACACTTTACAACCAACAGTTAATACAAAAAAATGGATGAGTGGAACTTCAAGTGTCAGCAGCTGCTGAAGGTGGTTGAGTTGCCTCTTTGGTCTGTTGTGGCCACAGTTCTTTTCAGCAGCAGGTGGTGGAGTTCAGACTCAGCAACATTTAGTGTTTCTCCTCCAGAAGTGTGATCTGGCAGTGTTAAGAAAGCTTTGAACAGAATTTACCGTACAGTTTTTATCTTGGGAAATAAAATGTAATAAGTTAAAAGTTTACTTAACTAGAGAAGGCAATTTCTGAAGATATTGCGGTGTGAATGCTGGCTGCTGAAAGGCTGACGCCAAACTGAATAGCTGGCTTGAAATGTTGAATGATACTGAAAACTTATGAATGATGTGGAATATTGTTGAAAGGCTTGCGCTAAACTGGATAGCTGGCCTGAAATGTTGAATGATACTGAAAATATATGAATGATGTGGAATATTTGTTGAATGGCTTGCGCCAAACTGAATAGCTGGCTTGAAATGTTGAATATACGGAATATGTTGAATGATATGGAATATAAAAGTTTGAATGAAGTTAAATATTTGAAGGATATTTAAAAAGCTGAGCTAAACTGAATTGCTGACTAATTTGAAGATGCAGTTGAAAGACTATGAATGGGTTGAGAAGTGGGAAAGGGATGAAGGATGCAAAGTAAGAATTGGTTTTAACAGTTGAATAAATCTCATAATGTAAGAAAGAAAGATGTGGAACACTTTAAGGTTTGAATGGAGTTTGTAGTGTAAAATATGAACAAGTAGGTAAACCTTGAAAATGCTTGAAAAAGGGCTTGAAAAGGATGCTTGAGTCCTGTCTGACCCCCATCTGGACTCTGTTAATATAAGAGTCTATGCAGCAGTTGGTGAGAAATGCAGTGACCTTATAATGAATTGTCAGAGTTGAATCTAGCCAGCAGTATATGGAGCAGCTAGAGCATCAGCATCATTCAAATGACTACATGATTATTGTATTTTGTATTAGAGTGTGATAACATAGAATGGGGTTTTCTCCTACCCCACTGTAAAGTGAGGGGTTTCTAATTTATACTGACATAGGGAATTGCTATGCATATAATGGTGACAGGGATTCAGTAATGCA
Source organism: Macquaria australasica (assembly GCA_005408345.1). NCBI lineage: Eukaryota > Metazoa > Chordata > Actinopteri > Centrarchiformes > Percichthyidae > Macquaria > Macquaria australasica. Next base: position 8,720 of record SEMN01001423.1, on the reverse strand, counting down.
AATGTATGGCATTAAGATGGAATGGATTTCGATTGTTGTGCTCATTATTAGTGATATGTGGAGTTGCCATGCAGATTTATGGCTATATGAGGCCCTGTTGTGCAAATGTGTGCTGATAAAGGGAGTTTCTATGCAAATGTATGGGACATGGGGAGTTTTTACATGAATCTTAGGAATAATTTTATACTGGTCTTGTCTCATTTCAGGCAGGAGTGTCTTCAGTGTCATCATGGTTGTATGGAGTTACTGTATCCCTCCAAAACAAAGTGCTCTGTTAGCACTTACATGTATCCCTCCACCATCCTGTGGGCATAGTCTGAAGCCTCAGAGAAGGACTGCAGGTATGATAGCACCTCACTGGCAGAGCTGAGCACACGCAGCTTATACAGGTGAGTGCCAGCCAGGACATTCTCCTGTTTCTCCAGACACTCATGACACAGCTTCACCACCTGAGAGAGGACCGACAAGACACGGGAACCACACTTTGGACAGAAGGTGGCACATATACAGTGAAAGACAATAAGAGAGAAGGAAATGAAGAACTTAAAGTAGTGTTGTGTACCTTGTCATAATCCTTCTCAGTACGGGACCTCTCAATCTTCTCCAGACACTCTTTACTGAAGGCAGTCACCTCTTTCACCTTATCAGCAGAGGGCTGAGAGGGAGACACACCGACAAAACAGCTAACAGGAATATATGGTATTATCATAATCATAAAAATGTGGCAAAGAAATTAAAAAGATTCTGTATATTGTGACTGTTATCATATGTAAACCCAACTCAAGTCCCCCTTTGGTGTACAGTAAAATCTCCTGTGTCCCCTCACTCACTTTCTTCCCGTCGCTCTCTGCGGCAACCATCATCAGGTCGTCCTTGATGTGCTTGTTCGCAGGTGCAGTCATAGTAGAAATGCTCCTTCAGCTTCTCTGGCAGTCAGCAGACAGGTTGAGGAAGTCCACGTAGCTGACGGTTAGCTCCTCGCCCTCTGGGATTTTCCCCACAGCTCGCAGCTCGATCCTGGGACATAGGAGGACAGGATGGGGTCTGGTTTTCTGGATCTGATAATACATGTTTTATGGTTTATGTTTTGCTATTGTCAACAGACCCCATGAAAAGACCAAAACCAACAACTTGTTAGTCTGTCAATTAATATTATCTGACTTCCACTTTGGTTTTTGTATGGGTTAAACAAACAAGATATAACACATTGTCATGTCTCATCGGTTGCGTTAAGTTCCATGTCTGTCATGTTTCTGTTTCCTGTTCTGGCGTGTCTGTTTTATTTTGGAAAGTCTAACCTTCCCTCTCATTTCAGGTCCCTTAACTTCCTGCCATTGTGTGTTCCCGCCTGTGTGATTGTCTGCCCCGCCCTGATTGTTTCCACCTGTTCCCCTTTACCTCTTGTGTATATATTGTCGGCGTTTCCCCTGTCTCGTTGCCAGATCGTAGCCTATGATCAAGCCTTCATGTCATACTCTTGCTTTGCTACTCGACGAACCTAAGTGTAAGAACCCTTTATCTTTATTAAAACCTTTAAAAAGTCTGCCTGTTCTCTGTGTCCTGCATTTGGGTCTACCTGCTTGTCTGCCAGCGTAACACACGTTGATTATTGAACTTTAGAGGTGCTAAATTTGGACAGAGCCAGGCTTGCTGTTTCCCCCTGCATCCAGTTAATGCTCTATCTCTAAGTTAAGCTAACCATCTGCTGGCTCTATCTTCTTAACTTATTTAACTAACTATTCCTTTAATTCATACACTAATTCATACTGACTCATGCATTTCTCCATGCATTACTTTATTTAGGTTAGTGCACATCACTTGACATCATTGCACGTGTTCAATTAATTGCTTGCTAATTGCTAAGTCATGTACTATTACTGTGAACTTTGTTTGAGTGGTCATGAAACAAATCTTGCAATAGCTTATACTTTGTTGTAATTCTAGTTTTTAATAGATAAAAGGGATTTAGCACACACATTTTTCAGCCTGGACAGTATTGCCAGGTTGCCACTTTACAGCCACATCATATGACACATATATTCCTAAATAAAGCTGTGTTTAATTAAATTGACACACTGACTGACACACAGAAAACCTGGGGCCAGGCAGCATTACTCTGTGTTACTCTCTCTAACTGCCATGTGAAAGAATTTCATTAGTCTGGTTGTCAGTGGACAGATTCATTGGCCAATGATGGTCTTTTCTTCCATGACCAGAATAAAACTGCAGGGAGGAGACACTGACTACGACTACTGTTGAAGCAAAATATTATATAAGTGAAGAGGCAAAACTACAGTATATACCCGCAAAATATCAGCTCTTTCCAACTTCAGTTGACATTGATGGCATCAAAGATAGTTACACAGAGCTCTCTCACTGTGATGTAACAGGAGCAGTAGTTTGGATACCTAGTTGCCGTGGTTGAGGGTGGCAGTGCAGTTAGGCTAATAGTCATGGTTGACCAGACACAGGTTGGGGAAAAGACCCACACCAACAGCCTGCAGGCCTCTCTGGTCACTCAGCATGAATCCATTACACTTGATCTACAGAGACAGAGAGAGGGGAGGAAGAGGAGTTCAGGGAGGGAAGGATGGGAGAGAGAAAGGTTTATTTCTGAAGATGTCTTTCCTAGTGCAGTTTAAAGGTTCAATATGCAATTTGCAAATATAACTCACAAAGCACTGGTGACTAATAATGCACAATGATACATTCATTCTTACAATGCCAAAGATGTGTGAATGTAGTTGACGGAGTGCTGCTTGCTTCCATAAGACCAGTATTCCATGAAGTTAGACACATCATTGTTGAGCTGCTGGAGGTCTTTTTCAGATAGGTCGGCCACGTAGTCCTCCAGCTGGTCCACTGAGGCCAGCTGACTGTCTGACACAATGCCTGTGTCCTTGTGTATACACCACAGCACACGAGCAGCCAGACTGGGCAGGGGAGATATGGGTAGGGGGAGAGGTATTTAGGCACAGTGGTGCTAACATCAACATGTTAGCATGCTTAAGATCAGCATGTTAACATGCTCTCAAAGACAATGTTAACATGCTGATGTTAAGGTTTACCATGATCACCATCTTAGTTTAGTGTGTCAGCATGCTAACATTTGCTAATAAGCACTAAACACAAAGTACAGTAATGTCACTTACTTTTGTAGCTATTACATCATAAACAAAATTATGGGACATTTGGTTTTTCACCAAACATATTCATCCTGAAGGGGAGATAAATGTGTGTACCAAATGTCATGGCAATCCATCTGATAGTTGTTGAGACATTTCACTCAACACAACAAATGTCAACCTCATGGTGGCACTAGAGGAAAAGTCAGGAGATCACCAAAGTCAGTAGGATTCATCCTCTGGGCACAATGAATGTCTATAATGCATAGTTGCTGAGTTATGTCCATCTGGACCAAAGTGCTGGACCATCAGACAGCCGACACTGCAATTCATAGAGCCTAAAAAGTCATAAAAATATTACAGATTCATCCTCTGGGGAACATGAATATCCACAACAGGTTTCATGGAAATCCAGCCCTCAGTGTTTGAGACACCTTGTCATGGACCAAGTGTTGGTCAAGGTTAAATTTTTTGCCTGATGGTTTTAGGAGAGTAATGGCCAAAGATGTCACTAAAATTATTGGACATCATCCTCTGGGCACCACGAACATCCATATTTCATACCAATCTTGCCAGTAGTCGTTGAGATATCTTGGTGGCTACCTGACCAGATGTCAGTGTACATGAGTGCACACTGGCTCTGGTGTTATAAACACTGCTTGATGTGGTCTGACTTTTGTTGTTAAATCGTTCTGGCAACTTTCCCATCCTCCTAAATTCCCTACTTGAATATATATGTCATACATTATTTTGTGTAGGCTAATCTTAAATTTGTTCCTAACATAGATGTTAAACTAAAAGGCCCAGACAAAGTAACACAGTACCAGAGTTGAGACAAGGAGAACGCCTTGATCTGCAAAACAGAACCTCCAGTTTCTATGATTTATTTCCTTGTAGTAATAGATTCCCCAGAGAGTACCTGATTGTTATGCCTAGGTACTGTCTGGGTTTCATACAACTCCTGCAGCCCCCTCTCAGGTCCATGCAGGACGGGCTAGGTTTTCCTCACTGAACATTCTGGCTGGGCGCCATGCCAGCCTTCTTGATGGCTCCGCACTCCTGCTTGTGTTCATCCCAGCATGCAGTCTGGCAGGTGTGGTCACAGTAGTGGGCAAACTTACACTGGGCACAGCGGTGCAGTTTGGCCTGGCGCCGGAAACAGCTGTGGCACACCTGAGTGGCAAAACTGAGAGGGAACCAGACAAAACACACAACACTTTCACTCTTTCACTGACATCTAAAAAAAACTGCAGAGAGAGGTGAAGATTTTAAAATCATGTGAGGATTTTGCACCAAAGAAAACTGAAATCACTGAAAAGACAAAAGCCCTAAGGTTAGTCAGGTCAGATCTCTAAACAGAACTCTCATTGTCTGCTGTCCATCCAACCTTTTGAAGCATCAACACCCTACAATATATTTGCCACAGATGGAGTCTGCTCTAGTTTGAACATTACCATTTGCAGTATTTGTTTATATATTTATCTTTAATTGTATTTTATGTATATTATCTGCAGTATCATTATTCTTGCACTGTTTTTAGTTTTTAATCATACTACATTTGCACTACCTGCACTGTTGATAACCTTATATTTGCATTTATTCCATTTAGCACCTACGATATCATTGTGACGGCTCTCTCGTAGTTCTGGTGGTTAGACTATCACTTCACGGCTGTGTTTTTGTGTTTTTATATTTAAGCTACTGGATACCTAAATTTCCCAAGGGATCAATAAAGTATCTATCTTCATCTTCATCTTCATTTTCAAAAAGGGAGAGAGCTGCTGTGTTGGATTGCATTAGACTGTAAAGGTGTCTATCCCTGTACATGCTGTTTGACGTGCTCTATATGAAAAGTGCCCTGAGATAACTTCTGTTATGATCTGGAGCTATATAAATAAAAGTCAATTGAATATATTGGTTAAGAACTGTCTTCTTTATCTTCCTTTTTGAAGTAGGAAAATAAAAATACATATTTCTTTTTACACATTTCATGTCCTGCTGATGTTTTTGTGTCATAAAAGACAGATAGCTAGTGATTTTTTACTCCTCTAGCTCTGTTTCGTCACATTTAAGTTTTCCTTTTTTTTTTGGTCATTCTTTAAATTCCACAGAAACTCTTCTCTCTCTGCTTTTTTACAACTTGTATTAGATGCAGTGATGTATTTGTTACAGTTTGATGCAGCTGTGTATTTGGCTCTGTGTTATCTTCTTTAACTCTACTCTGAGAGAACTGATGATGTTAATATATGATGATCTAGTGAGCTAATTTTCCATGAAATGGCTACACCCTGACATTTTCTCATGTACAGGGGATCAAAAATTGGACTTGTTCAATTTTGTGTCACAGTGGCTACCTCGGTCCGGTTTCGCCCATTCTGTCTCTCTGTCCCTCCCTGCAGCCACATTCCCACGTCCCCAGGCCCCTGCATTTCTATGAATGCATTTCTATATACTGTATACTAGCTCTTTCCCCCAGTCAGTGGCCAGATTGTCTTTGCATCCAGCCACCTGTACCTATTCCAGCTTCCTTCCTCCTGTATTTTCACCTATTGTCTGTTCCTGACCATTGCCTTCAGTAAATTTCCCTTCATCTTACCTGCTTGTGTGTGTGTGTGTGTGTGCGCGCACACGCATATTTGTCTGCGTTCGAGTCCTCCTCCCTCTGTTGCCTGAATACACTAATTACATTAAATTCTGATTTGTTTAAATTTGCTAATTCCGTCTCAAAAGCCTGGAAAATGCTATAAAAAAAAGACTATTTAATTAGTACTCTGATTTCTCCTGTACTATATATGTTTTTTGTGAGTGATTTAGGGGTTTCATTGTAGACAGTGAAGGTCTGAAGATTTGATTGTGAAAGTTGTTCAAGTTTTTAAACGCAGCACTCTTTGTTTGAATTTGTGGTGTCTTGGGCATAGTTGTATGCATAACATATTCATTCATATGCATACTATATACTATTCCATATACTACATATCTATATAATATTATTAAATATATAGTATGCATGAATAAAACACATACACATGCACTTACATTGTGTATAGATATTATAAATAAAAGATTATCACAGCTCTATAAGTAAGTTAAGAATAGAAAATCCAGATTTGCAAACACACAGTTCAGCTGTTTGGATGCCAACAACACACAGAAGCTTGCACTGTGTGAGTGAACACACAGGTCACAGCAGACAGCAGCATGTGAGTCATGTGTCTGTGTGTGTGTACACAGTTTATTCAGCAAAGTCCATTCTGCCTGTCCAGAGGGACAGTGAACTGACTTGTTAATGCTTCTGATGATTATTACTGATCTGTAAGATGAAGCAAAGACCTGTGCAGCTTCACATACATACACACACACACACACACACACACACACACACACACACACACACACACACAGGCTCTCAGTCACTTGCAGCTCTTTTCTCTGTGTAGTTTTGGACAGCTCCTGTCTTCCATTAGGCAGATCTTCTCAGTGCACGCCTGCTGTGTTGGACACCCTCAGTGAGCCAACGTCCTGCAGTTACTAGCTCTGATATGGGTCAAACACTATGTTACCAGGTCTGTGTCTGGTATTCCACCAGCACACTGGCTGCACTCAACTTTAATACCTCCACAACATCTACATTAAGACTTTAATGTAGGCTCTTTAAAAAGTCATTCAAAACACTGCTGCTAGAATCCTCACTGAGACCAGGAAAGACCACATCAGTCCAGTTCTAAGATTTTTACACTGGCTTCTTAAGTGTTAAAAAATAATTTTAAAATAACTATCAGTTTATAAAACACTGAATGGTTCAGGGGCCAAAATATATTTTGGAACTGCTGCTATATTATGAACCATCCAGACCTCTGAGGTCGACTTTCTGTCCTCAGACTCAAAACTAAACATGAAGAAGCAGCATTCAGTTTCTATACACCACATATCTGGAACAAACTTGCCTTTTAATGTCTTATGTAAAACACTTTTCTTGTTGAAAGGTGCTATACAAGTCAACCTTTAGCAGCTGTAACAATACAATATTTCAGGTGTAGCATATGAACAATGTCTAAAAAGTAGAGGTACGACCAATGTTGAAAAGCACATACAGACTCAAGAGACATTCATTTGCTGCATGTAGAGAGAAGAAAATGTAATTTCTGCTTTTTAACAGATTCAGACCCCATGTGAGGTCACTGGAATTTCTAAGACTGATGTTTTATTCATTTTTAATTCAAGAAATCAATCTGAAAGCTTGCAAGGTGTCATAATCCTTTTGATAGAGCTTCCTTGCTCTTCGAAACTGAATCCAAAAGTACGTCATGCTCAAGTTCACAAAAAACTTGACATCTTTCTCATTGCTGGTGTCATGAGAATCTGGGGATCTAGATTTGAGCCGAGAGGGTTGAGGAAGCCTGACCTACTGTCCACAGCACACCTGCAGTGTGTCGGCAAGATCTGCAAAGACATGCTGAGTGAGGAAAGATCACTTCTTTTACCTGTAAATCTAGTCTAAAAACTACAACAACAAGGAGCCTCGTACCTGTCGAAGACCACAGCAGAGAAACTGGGCCCAGCGAAGACCACTTCCCCGAGCTCTTTGGTGGCCCTCAGGTCTCGACCTTTCTTCCCTGCATCAAACAGCTCAGCACTCTCCATGTTCCCCACAGTCATTGTACTGGCCAAACACAACACAAAGGAGACAGAGAGAAAGGGGTCTGGGGTGGCTCAGGGGTCACCTGAGTCAGCCCTACTATAAGCTTTATCAAAGAGGAAAGTCTTAAGCCTACTCTTAAATGTGAGGAGGTTGTCCGCCTCCCGTACACAAACTGGGACCTGGTTCCACAAGAGAGGAGCTTGATAGCTGAAGGCTCTGGCTCCCATTCTACTTTTAGAGACTCTTTTTTTACTTTTAGAGACTCTAGGAACCACAAGGAACCCTGCATTCTGGGAGCGCAGTGCTCTAGTGGGGTAATAGGGTACTATGAGCTCTTTAGCTCTCCTTCAGCTATCAAGCTCCTCTCCTGTGGAACCAGATCCCAGTTTGTGTACGGGAGGCGGACAACCTCCTCACATTTAAGAGTAGGCTTAAGACTTTCCTCTTTGATAAAGCTTATAGTAGGGCTGACTCAGGTGACCCCTGAGCCACCCCTTAGTTATGCTGCTATAGGCCTAGACTGCGGGGGGACTTCCCATGATGCACTGAGCTCCTCTCTCCTCCTCTTCCTCTCCATCTGTACGCCCTCATGGGGGTCCATCAATGCGTGTTATTAATTCCTTCTTCCGTAGTTGTGTGCTTTCTCTCCTCTCTCTCTCCCTCCACTTCTGTTGCTTTCTGCAGTGAGCTGCCTCTGGAGCTGTGGAGGTCTGGGTCTGTCAGTTGCTGCCGCCTGCTGCCCCGTGTCCCTGCTCTGCACCCGCTGATGCTATTGCTGTTGTTGCTGTTATTAGTATTGCTATTATAATGTTATGTAGTGTTGTTTCTGTTGGTGTTAACATCAATGCATTACCATATCTATGCTGTATTGAGCTGCTGTATGTTCTCTTTCACTCCTGCTCTCTCTCTCGCTCCCCTTCCCCTTCAACCCAACCAATCGAGGCAGATGACCGCCC
>SEMN01001422.1:0-57527 GCA_005408345.1 Macquaria australasica | reverse complement strand
ATAAGTCAGACATTATTCTGTATTATTCATTACTGTCAACTACACTAGTCCCTATTTCAGTATTTCACAACTTCCTACCTGTCTCCTAGAAAAGACGTTTATATACTACCAATTTGCTTCGACTAATGTGTCTTAAAAGAAAACATAATTGCTGCCTGTAAAAATGTTCACTGGCAAACGTTCCTTTATAATGTTGCTATAAACCGTAATTCAGGTGCCATTACGTTTCTTTCACAATGTATTTGCTGTTGCAAATTAGTAGCATATAAACGTCATTTCTAGGAGACACGGTTGCCCTACCCTGTTTCAGGTACTTACCCCACAAGCCCATTTGTTTCCTAGTGAAGACATGACTCTTTAAAACAGCTCAGAAATAACAGGAGGAAATAATGCATAGTATAGTGTTGGGGACTGTTATTATTATATTATTATTAACATACATTTGGTGCTCTAGTATTTACAGCAGCAGGACGGTGTATGCGGGACTGAGTTAAAATAAAGTACAGAAAAAAATGAACATGTCACCCTGTGTTTTGAAATAGTCAATGGAGCTCTATGACACATAGTAATAAGATCTATTAGGCTTTGGATACACACACAATACTTGTTAGTAGGATACATTCAGTGTTGGTTTTGTCTTTTCATGGGATTTCTTGATAATAGGGAAGATATGCTTTATCCTTTAATATATTTTACTGGTAAGATTTGAATGGCACTGAACATTCCTGCAGCATGCTTTTGTTTAATTGATATGCATATTTTATAGTGTACAAAGATGTGATTACAGTATGCTCCTCTGATTCACTTTCTCATTCTCTCTACTTGACTCCCCTGCTCTGTTTCTCTGTCTGCATCCAATTACATTTTCCTCTCTCCCTGTCATCCTCCATTTCTCTCTCCCTCTCTTTCTGTCTGCATTCAACTCCAAATCTCTCTATTTCTCTCTCTCCCTCTCCCACTCTTTCTATTTCTCTGTCTCAGCTGAGCACAGTTTCTCTCCTCATCTCTCTCTTCATCCAATTCCATTTCTCACTCTTGATCTATATACATTTCTCACTCACTGTCCCTTTCGCTGTACCTGACTCCAAATATTTCTATCCCTTTCTCTTTCTCGCCCTGCCTCTATTTGTCTATGCCTGTCTTTTCCTCCTCTCAGTCTCCGTCCTGCTGCATCTCTTTCTTCTCGCTGTCTGTCTCTATTTGTCTCAGTGGACAGGTTGGTTTCTCCAAGGGCTGCACTCTGACATGGTGAAATGGAGTTAGTTTGTTCCTGCAGTGATGGCGGCACTTTGCAGTCAGGATAACAACTCCAGATATTGACGGAGAGGAGGGAGAGGACTTCAGGGGTCACCGTGAGCTGGCAGGAAGGAGTGGTGAAGCTTCAAAGCACTGTACACATCACACAGCTGTATACAGTAACGTATATATGTGAGCCTGAGGTTAAGATAAACTGTTTCCTAGAGGATAATTATGGTTTATTACAACTTGGGTCTTATTTTCATAGTTTATATCAGTCATAATGACATGGTACTCATCATAATCATTGCTGGAATACGGGAACATGGCAACAGTACTGCAATTGTCAGAAGGGGCAAGACACATGACAAGTTGTAAACAAGCCAACAGTTTAGCTAGATTATATAAACCACATTATTTATTGGTAAATCCAAAGGTGAACGCACCTTAAATGTCTGTAACAATCCCTTACAGACCCTTTTAGTGCCGATGTCATGATTACGTCAAGGCGTTAGCTGGAGGAAAAACAAATCACGTCAGAGTAGTAGGCTACATAACCTACCGAAAATGTCATCTTGCTGTGTTGTTGGGTGCCAGAACCGAAGGAGTAATGGCTCCCAATTGGAATTTTATCGCAAACCAGCTGCCACTGCCTGTCAAAAAATCAAAGGCAACTAACGTTATTGTTAAATAACGAAAGATAAGACGAAAGGATTGGACTGAGGCGATCATCAAAAATGCTCGTGTTTGTAGAGCACACATCATATCAGGTAAGGTTAAATAAAGTGAAGTCTGTTGTGGGTATGGATGACGTTAAGTGTCTAAAGGTTTGTCATGCCCACCTAATCAGAAATTGGAGATCTAGGAAGAATAGGTGATTTCTCTCATAACGCTAACCCTTTTAACGCATTAGCTAATAAAGTTAGCTAGTTGCATGGCCAGAGACAAAACATAGAGGAAACTGTTCCTCAATCGCCATAACTGCAATGGCAATATGGGAGACAGAACTTAAATGGTGAGAAGGTGCATGTTGTGTGTCAGGTGTGTGTGTGGGTCAGGCCATTCCACCGTAGATAATCCTGTCAGATCGTCCATCCATTGAGTCCCACTGGTTAATGTTAACTTTTTCAAGTAGCACTCACAGTTCTGGAGAGTGAGTGACTGCACATATTGAGAGAGACTCGTATTTTCTTGAGCCATGGTTAAAGAACAAGTCAACAAAACTGGCTAACTAGTGTTAGCTAATGTGTTCAGGGAATTATTCTGCCTCCACAGAAAACATCATAATGTTTTCTAACAGAAGAAGGATCTATTGCCCAGGAAATCTGTGCGCACATAACCACAGCAAGTACTGTAGGCCAAAGTTGAACCAGCATGTCAGCCTGCACACCGTGATGGATATTTACACAGACAGCTTCGGTACCAATTTTACCAGTTGCCTTGTTGCTGTTGGGTTTTTTTTCCAGAAAAGTTTGACCATCTCACTGATTGTGTTTCTTACCTCGGTGGACTTCTTTTTGGGAATGTTGCCATGTTCACAGATAGCAATTATTACATAACATGGTGAGTGAGTGATGGCCACAACTAGCTAACTAACTAACTTTTCTCCTCCAAGTTTCTGATGCCAGTAGAGATTGTTGAGAGTGGAGACTTGAAGCAACATGAAGCCAGTCGGAAAAAATAACTCAGTTATTTTTCCTTTTCAGTAACACACATCTAGCAAAGCCATCTCCACTGCAAACCTACTCACCGCAACCCCCACTCACAATCACAGTGAATGAAACACTGTATATACAGCAATTGCACAGCAGTAGTCTCCTACTGTCCACTAATAAGACAAGGCAAAAAAGAATCTGCAAGTAATTCCAGTAATATAAGTACATGTGTAGCCCAACAGTGCTCATATCACAAACTAAATGAAAGAATGTAAAAACACGTGGCGTAGCGTGGGGAAGATAATTAAAGGACAACACGGCCTGATCACGTACAATACATCCATCTGGTGTTGCAGTGATATCAACAGGTAAAATCCAACACTGAACTATGAATCACACCTACACCACAGGTATCTATAGCAGGACTGTTGTTAAACACTTGCATCAAGTAATGTACAAACAGTTAGTAGTCTAATATTGCCTTGGCCAGTTCACTTGGTGCTTACTCATGAGAACTCAGATACCCTGCCTACATTTGCATTTATGTCATTGAAGTTGTAACTTGAAACATCTTCCAATAACTGCCCTGTCAGACAGAATTTGGATGTGACAGAAATAAGCTTGTATGGGGGATATTCTGCCTCCGCCAGTGGAGGAAAGTAACTAAGTACATTTTCTCAAGCACTGTACTTAAATACAACTGTTTTTTTTAAAGATTAAACCAGTGGTTTCCAACCTTTTTGGCTTGTGACCCCTTACAAAGAAAGCAGTGTGTAGTTGGAGCCCCCTGTCATATTTCAGATGTCTATAAGTTGTTAGCAGTTCCACCAAATAGGCATTTCCACTCTAAACTTCTCACATGGTTTCATTTAAATAAGAGATTCATGTATGACAACTTTGTTTTATTCTCTTCTTTCCTCTCCCATCAGTGATCTCCTGATTTATCTTGTGACCCTCTGGAGGACTAGATCTAGCTCCACCTCGAGCAGCTACAACACTAAAATGCTGCTTACGCATTGCTGCATCAGTAACAATCTAATAATAACAATCTAATAAGTACTAGTTTCATCCCTGTGATGAAACTAGTACTTTTACGTTGATACTTTAGGTACATTTTACTGCGAATTCTTAATTAGGATTTTCCATGCTATTGTACTTTTAATGGAGTATTTTTACATTGTTGTATTGATACTACTTAAGTAAAAGATCTGAATACTTCTTCCTCCACTGCTCTACGCCACAGTGAAGAGGGCTTCTTTACTATCAACTCCAAGTACAGTAGCTGCTCTCAAGCCAGCTTTGGGCCAGTGTTGGCACCTGGAATCAGACCACTGCACTGGGGCCGATTCTGGTGCGTCATTCATCATCGGGTCTGGCAACCAGGCATGTTGGATGTACGCTGCCATTGGGATGAGTCATTTTGACTTCCTGGGTGGCGCTGAAAATAAAAACTGCAGCTCTGAACCCAAGAAGACCTACTGAAGCCAGTCATTTTAAAGACACAAATATATCACAGCCCACAGGTGAGTTTCGTTGTTAAATGTAATTACCAGCCAACAGAGTGAACAATATATTCCTCACTGTTGCTACACCTTAAAATCCCATTTAGCTGAAGAGTCTGGAGAGCCTATTAGCTTTTCAGGGTGAAAGCCAGATTCATTTGGAGAAAAAATAATTTCAAGACGTCTTGCCCATGCATGATATATCCTGAGCAGCATGTGATGTGAAATGTTGTGCATCAGTTTGCTGCTGGAGGAATTTCAGTCTTATTGACAGGTGAATCCTTTACTCTGATTGCATTTTTGTGGCATTTAGATTTTGTACCTTTGTGTTAGATTAAAAATACTTGTACAACTTTGATGGATGCATTTAACATGGGTGTCAGAATGTTTGTGTCCCACAGTCTTCTTGTAGAGCTCTGCAACACAAATACATTTGATGTGAAAAGTCTGCTCAAACTAATTTTTACTGATTGTGACTGTGTTGGTCCTGTGGGGAAATGCAGTCTTGTGATGTGTGTGTGTGTGTGTGTGTGTGTGTGTGTGTGTGTGTGTGTGTGTGTGTGAGTGTGAGTGAGTGAGATATCGTAGTGCCACTACTTCTTCCTGTCTGTTCAGTCTGAATCAAACATCAGCTTTTTTTCTCTCTCTCTCTCTCTCTCAGAGTCACAGCTCTGTTGAGCCATGTATTCCTATAGACCTCAGTAGTAATGACTTCATGAGCTTCTTTAAAGATAAAATTCTAACTATTAGAGAAAAAATTCAGCACCTCCTGCCCTCAGTTGGTACTGACTTATCTTCAAACACAGGAACCTTAGAGACAACTGTAAAATCTGTACATTTAGACTGCTTTTCTCCCATCAACCGTAATCAACTAACTTCCATGATTTCCTCATCTAAGCCATCAACGTGTCTTTTAGACCCCGTCCCAACTAGGCTGCTTAAAGAAATTTTACCCTTAGTTAGCACTTATGTACTAGATATGATCAATCTGTCCATATTTAAAGGCTATGTGCCACAGTCCTTTAAAGTAGCTGTAATTAAGCCTCTTCTTAAAAGCCCACTCTTGATCCAGGGATTTTGTCAAATTATAGACCTATATCTAACCCTCCTTTTCTCTCTAAGATCCTTGAGAAAGCAGTCGCCAATCAGTTGTGTGACTTTCTACACAACAACAAGCTGTTTGATGATTTTCAGTCAGGATTTAGAGTGCATCATAGCACAGAGACAGCACTGGTGAAAGTTACAAATGACCTTCTAATTGCATCAGACAAAGGACTTGTCTCTGTACTTGTCTTACTAGATCTTAGTGCTGCATTCGATACCATTGACCATCACATTCTATTACAGAGACTAGAACATTTTATTGGCATTAAAGGTACTGCACTAAGCTGGTTTAAATCCTATTTATCAGATCGTTATCAGTTTGTACACGTTAATGATGAATCCTCTATGCACGCCAAAGTTAGTCACGGAGTTCCACAAGGTTCTGTGCTTGGACCAATTCTATTTACCTTGTATATGCTTCCTTTAGGCAATATTATTAGGAAGCACTCCATAAATTTTCATTGTTATGCAGATGATACCCAATTATATTTATCGATCAAGCCAGATGAAACCAATCAATTAGCTAAACTTCAAGCATGCCTTAAGGACATAAAAACCTGGATGACCTGCAATTTTCTGATGTTAAACTCAGACAAAACCGAAGTTATTGTACTTGGCCCCGAACACCTTCGAAACACATTATCTAAAGATATAGTTTCTCTAGATGGCATTGCCCTGGCCTCCAGCGAAACCGTAAGGAATCTTGGAGTTATCTTTGATCAGGATATGTCCTTTAACTCCCAAATAAAACAAACTTCAAGAACTGCCTTTTTTCATTTACGTAACATTGCAAAAATCAGGCACATCCTATCTCAAAAAGATGCAGAAAAACTAGTCCATGCATTTGTTACGTCTAGGCTGGACTATTGCAACTCTCTATTATCAGGCTGCCCCAATAAATCCCTTAAGACTCTCCAGCTGATTCAGAATGCTGCGGCACGTTTACTGACAAGAACCAGAAAAAGAGAACATATTTCTCCAATATTAGCTTCTCTACACTGGCTCCCTGTAAAATCCAGAATAGAATTTAAAATCCTTCTCCTCACCTTCAAAGCCCTAAATGGTCAGGCACCATCATATCTTAAAGAGCTCATAGTACCCTATTACCCCACTAGAGCACTGCGCTCCCAGAATGCAGGGTTCCTTGTGGTTCCTAGAGTCTCTAAAAGTAGAATGGGAGCCAGAGCCTTCAGCTATCAAGCTCCTCTCCTGTGGAACCAGATCCCAGTTTGTGTACGGGAGGCGGACAACCTCCTCACATTTAAGAGTAGGCTTAAGACTTTCCTCTTTGATAAAGCTTATAGTAGGGCTGACTCAGGTGACCCCTGAGCCCCCCCTTAGTTATGCTGCTATAGGCCTAGACTGCCGGGGGACTTCCTATGATGCACTGAGCTCCTTTCTCCTCCTCTTCCTCTCCATCTGTACGCCCTCATATCCCATCAATGCTTGTTATTAATTCAACTTCTTCCTGTAGTTGTGTGCTTTCTCTCCTCTCTCTCTCTCTCTCTCCCCTTCTGTTGCTTTCTGCAGGTGTTTCTGCCTCCGGAGCTGTAGAGTCTGGGTCTGTGGTTGCTGCCGCCTGCTGCCCCCGTGCTCCTGCTCTGCACCCGCTGATGCTATTGCTGTTGTTGCTGTTATTAGTATTGCTATTATAATGTTGCTCTTAGTGTTGTTTCTGTTGGTGTTAACATCAATGCCATTACCATATCTATGCTGTATTGAGCTGCTGTATGTTCTCTTTCCTCCTGCTCTCTCTCTCCCGCTCCCCCCTTCCCCCTTCAACCCAACCGGTCGAGGCAGATGACCGCCCACCTTGAGCCTGGTTCTGCTCGAGGTTTCTACCTGTTAAAAGGGAGTTTTTCCTTGCCACTGTCGCATAGTGCTTGCTCATGGTGGGAACTGTTGGGTCTCTGTAAATATAAAGAGTCGGTCTAGACCTGCTCTATTCGAAAAAGTGCCCTGAGATAACTTTGTTATGATATGGCGCTATATAAATAAAACTGAATTGAATTGTGTGTGTGTGTGTGTTTTTATACAGTGTGTGTGTGTACAGTGTGTTTATACAGTTTGTTTATACAGTGTGTGTGTACAGTGTGTTTATACAGTGTGTGTGTTTATACAGTGTGTGTGTTTATACAGTGTGTGTGTGTGTGTTTTTATACAGTGTGTGTGTGTGTGTGTGTTTATACAGTGTGTGTGTGTTTATACTGTGTGTGTGTGTGTGTGTGTGTTTATACAGTGTGTGTGTGTGTGTGTGTTTATACAGTGTGTGTGTACAGTTTGTTTATACAGTGTGTGTGTACAGTGTGTTTATACAGTGTGTGTGTTTATACAGTGTGTGTGTTTATACAGTGTGTGTGTGTGTGTGTGTTTATACAGTGTGTTTATACAGTGTGTGTGTGTGTGTGTGTGTTTATACAGTGTGTGTGTGTGTGTGTGTGTTTATACAGTGTGTTTATACAGTGTGTGTTTATACAGTGTGTGTGTGTGTGTGTTTATACAGTGTGTGTGTGTGTGTGTTTATACAGTGTGTGTGTGTGTGTGTTTATACAGTGTGTGTGTGTGTGTGTTTATACAGTGTGTGTGTGTGTGTTTATACAGTGTGTGTGTGTGTGTGTTTATACAGTGTGTGTGTGTGTGTTTATACAGTGTGTGTGTGTGTTTATACAGTGTGTGTGTGTGTGTTTATACAGTGTGTGTGTGTGTGTGTGTTTATACAGTGTGTGTGTGTGTGTGTGTTTATACAGTGTGTGTGTGTGTGTGTGTTTATACAGTGTGTGTGTGTGTGTGTGTGTTTATACAGTGTGTGTGTGTGTGTGTGTGTGTGTTTATACAGTGTGTGTGTGTGTGTGTTTATACAGTGTGTGTGTGTGTGTGTTTATACAGTGTGTGTGTACAGTGGGACCTTGACAGTGTAGTCGATCTGAGGAGCCATCTCTGCGTTGGTTCCTCCCTTCAGACAGAGCTGTGAGGAGGTGTCAGCGAACAGAGCACAGGGCAGAGCTACCTGCAGCAGCAGACACACACTCCTGACACACACACACACAGATTATATTTATATATATATATATATATATATATATATATATATATATATATATATATATATATATATATATATATATATATTTTACAGCCTTTAAAAGAAGAATCAATCAAAAAATAAATACAATTCACATTACTGAACAATTAGTCAATAAAACAAGACATTATATTTTGTGAACAGGTGGATGATATGTGATTCGAGGTGATGTTCACCTGCTGGACTGTTTACTGACAGACAGACTCACCCTGCTGTTTGTGTGTCGGCTGTGTGGTTTCCAGACTGGATCTTTCCTGGAGTCAGACTGATGTCAGTGGAGCCGATGGTGGCTCCCTGCAGGCTGCCAGAACACAGATCTGAGACCAGCTGCAGGCCGCTCAGGTGCTGCGGTCTGAACACACACACAAATTACAAACAAAAACAATAACAGAGACATTCTCACCAAACTTCATTTAGAAATTTGACATTTTTATGTTTCCTTTGTTATTAAAATGCACTGAATGATGATTTACTATGCTTTGATTGTTAAGGGTCTTCTGCTTCATGAAACCATTTACGCATTTTGAAGAAAGTCTCAAAAAGACAACCTGAGAAATCCATTCAGATATTAGCGAAATCTGGATGTTTTGAACTTTATGGCAAAGCAACATAATAGACTCACATGACTAACATTGTTTTTGGATGCTAAGAGTCTCCTGACAAAGTCGGCACATCTATGATCCTCCCATCCTTATCAATAAACCTAATTTAAAGAATTAATTCCCAGCTGCTTGATGACGTCACAGAAGCGGAGCGCTGCTAGTTCTGCGTTAAACTTTCATAAATGTTTAAGTCGCTGCAAAGAGAGAAAGGACGCCGAATTCACGGCGGCTCCAGTTTATTGGCTAAATCACGTTTCAGAAGTTATGTACGTTTGCTGATAAGCGCGCACTCTTGTTTTACCAAAATGTTGAACCGAGTCTGGTCGCCGTCTTTCCTCCGCAGAGGCTCCTCACATCATCGGGCTAAAGTTTCCCAGCAGCCGCATCCAAAGGAACCGGGAGGCTTTGAGCTAACAGGGAAACTAGCCCGAACCGAGTCTGGTATACAATAAGTACACCAGGTACTGGTGTAGTGTTGTTAGCTAGCCGACGGCCCGGTTTCCATGAATAGGCTAACGTTAGCCTGCTAACTCACCTGAGCCCCGGTGTGCTTCTGCCGGCTCGGATTTTGGTGATTTTCATAGAGGACCCGGTGATGCAGCTGAGTGCCGCGGAGACTCTCAGGATCTGTCCGCCCTGCAGAGAACCGGTACCGGGGAACAGAACAGACAGCAGTCAGCTCAGCACCGGCTGCTAGCCTTCTGTTAGCACGTTAGCACGTTAGCAGAGCGGCACAACAGCAGCGCTCGTGTCTCCGGTAACTAAAGCGCGAGTACTCACCCCCTCCATCACGCTGCCGTCGATCTCCACCGCCGCGGAGTCCATCTGCAAACGACACGGAGAACCTTTCCACAGAACCGGCACCAGAACCGGCTTCTTCTTCTTCTTCTTCTTCTTCTTCTTCTTCTGCTTCTTCTTCTTCTTCTGCTTCTTCTGCTGCTGCTGCTTCTTCTTCGTGTGCAACTTCACTGAGTCAAGTTACACGAAGTAACTGCAGCCACTTCCGACGGCTTTCAAAATAAAATAAAGGTATTGTTTTGGTGCTTTGCTGGATGCTTAAAAGAATCACCTGTTAAATGTGTATTTCTTAACTTGGTCAAATGATTCAGTCGTAAAGCCAAAGTCTTAACAACACCACCATGTTTAGCTGTTTCTATAACTCTATAATAACTAATAAAACGTGCCAAACATCTCAGGTCAACATTAAATCTAATTTTACAATAACGCAGACGATGGAATGTGTTTCATCACAAATCTCCTTTTCTTTCTGGGACAACATCTTGTTCATAAAGAGTCAGCAAATTATCTGTTATGTATTTGTTAAGTCTGTTTCAGTTCTATTGATAAATGCCAGAACCAAAAGGTTTAAACAATATTCTATTTTTATATAAAACCCGCGCAGTAGATGTTTTGTCATTTTATCTATTAATGAAACAATCTCTCTTTTATGGATCATTTGTTTTAGTTTTCATACAAACTGCAGATTAGTTGAACGTAGAGTACAAGTTAAGTATTAGCAGCAGAATGTACTTCGAGAATCAAAAGTAAAAGTACTCATTAGGCGACAGACTGTCAAGAGTGTTAGTTTATATTTGGGGATTAATTAACGTGAAGGCAGCAGTGAAATGCAGCTGATTTTAATAGTTTAATGTAACACAGAGTATCGTGTTTTATAAGATCACCATGTTTATCGTGAATAAAATCAATAACTACAGCTGTCATATAAATGCAGTGCAGTAGAAGTATAAAGTAGTATCAAATTGAAAATAGTCCTATAAAAGCACATGTACCTTAAAAATTATATGTGCCCTTTATTTTGAAGGCTGTTTCCGGCGTGACTCCGGTTTTTCAGAGAATTTGATGCATCCGGTGGTTCTGTCGCCTCCTGCAGGCCGCGTGAAGAACAACAGCAGGCTGAAAGGATTCTGCAGGAGGGTCACTGCACATTCACTGCACGAGGGTCACTGCACCAGGGTCACTGCAGAGTCACTGCACATTCACTGCACGAGGGTCACTGCAGGGTCACTGCAGAGTCACTGCACATTCACTGCAGAGTCACTGCACATTAACTGCACGAGGGTCACTGCAGGAGGGTCACTGCAGAGTCACTGCACATTCACTGCACCAGGGTCACTGCAGGAGGGTCACTGCACATTCACTGCACCAGGGTCACTGCAGGAGGGTCACTGCAGAGTCACTGCACATTCACTGCACCAGGGTCACTGCAGGAGGGTCACTGCACATTCACTGCACGAGGGTCACTGCAGGAGGGTCACTGCACATTCACTGCACCAGGGTCACTGCAGAGTCACTGCACATTCACTGCACCAGGGTCACTGCACCAGGGTCACTGCAGAGTCACTGCACATTCACTGCACGAGGGTCACTGCAGGAGGGTCACTGCAGAGTCACTGCACATTAACTGCACGAGGGTCACTGCAGGAGGGTCACTGCAGAGTCACTGCACATTCACTGCACCAGGGTCACTGCAGGAGGGTCACTGCACGAGGGTCACTGCAGGAGGGTCACTGCACATTCACTGCACGAGGGTCACTGCACAGTCACTGCACGAGGGTCACTGCACAGTCACTGCACAGTCACTGCACAAACTGGATGAAAACTAATTAAGACTTCTGCCGTATGAAAATACTATTAAGGACACTTCTTGTAATTAAAAAAATAAACGTTTAAAAACTATAAAAAAATAGAACAATGATGTTAATATTTTATCATTTTCAATTCATATTTTCTAAGATTGACTTTAATCTTTTATTTTATTTTTATACGATCTTTTTACAACCTACTTGTGTGTAAATCAGAGTTGTGTGTTTCTTCCTGTTGGCCAATAAAGCTGATTCTGAGATGATTGTGTCAATAAAAGTTAAATAATTACAGAAACAAATGAGTGAAATCACAAAATAACAAGAACACAAATCAGTTATTAGTTCAGAGATGATGGGATGTTTCTTTTTACTTGTAGCTTTGTTATAAAACTGAGAAAAGAAACTAAATTATTAGGTAAAACTTCCCCTGCTGACCGCTGGGGGGCAGCGTTACGTCGAGCCTGCGTCCGGTCAAGACGCTGAATGGTGATTGGCTGCTGACAGGGGTGTGCAGCTGTGACGTGGCAGCAGAGGAAAGATGGCGGCGGTGACCAGAGGCTCGTTCGCGGTGTTCAGGCGGCTGGTGAGAAACAGCTTCTTCTTCTGCGTTTCTGCTTCTGCTGTGCAGCTAACGCCGACTGACGTCACCGCTCCGTCACCCAGTCAGCTCGTTAGCTACTGTCATGCCGTTTCTGGTGCTAAAGCTAAAGCTAACAGCCACTCAGTGTGTTAGCCTGTAGCTTCTGTTAGCTTCTGTTAGCATCTGTTAGCATCTGTTAGCATCTGTTAGCATCTGTTAGCTTCTGTTAGCATCCTGCAGGTGATCCAGCTCCTGAAGGAGTCCGGCTGCTAACAGCTAACAGGCTGCTGATAACCGAGGGCACAGGAGAGTCCAGTAGAGTCCGGTAGAGTCCGGTAGAGTCCGGTAGAGTCCAGTAGAGTCCGGTAGAGTCTAGTAGAGTCCGGTAGAGTCCAGTAGAGTCTAGTAGAGTCTAGTAGAGTCCGGTAGAGTCTAGTAGAGTCCGGTAGAGTCCAGTAGAGTCTAGTAGAGTCTAGTAGAGTCCGGTAGAGTCCAGTAGAGTAGAGTCCAGTAGAGTCCGGTAGAGTCTAGTAGAGTCCGGTAGAGTCCAGTAGAGTAGAGTCCAGTAGAGTCCAGTAGAGTCCAGTAGAGTCCGGTAGAGTCCAGTAGAGTCCGGTAGAGTCTAGTAGAGTCCAGTAGAGTCCAGTAGAGTCCGGTAGAGTCCAGTAGAGTAGAGTCCGGTAGAGTCTAGTAGAGTCCGGTAGAGTCCAGTAGAGTCCAGTAGAGTCCGGTAGAGTCCAGTAGAGTCCGGTAGAGGTTGACTGACGGGTCCAACTCTGCATTTAGATGATGATCTATAATTTCGACTATTGATCCTGAATATGTGCCGCTGACTGAAACCCTCCGAGGCAGCCGGTTTGTGTCGGCCCATCAGGACCAAACAGAGTTATTGATGATGATGATGATGCTAACCTTCATTTTTCACACACCATCAGTTTAGAACTTGCACTTTTATTCTGAAGGTCTGTGCGTGCTTCCTGTGTCTGCACAGATTTCACATGAATGTATTAACGTACCGTTTGACCCCCGCGGGCCTCCGTAGACTTTCCTCTGTGTGGCGCCTGCTGGGATCTGCAGTGTTTCATGATGTTAGTCACATCAGAGCTTCAGTAGACGGGGGACGTGATAAGGACAGGATGAGGTCCTCGTCTCCCTGTGTGGACTCTACCTGTGTGTTGTTGAACCGTACAGGTGATCTCTGTACCTGTTGTCTGGTCTCTTCCTGTCAGCTGAGTCAGCAGTACCGCCGCCGATGTTTCCGGCTGCAGAACTTAAGATCTGACCGAACTCTGCAGCCGCTCACCTTCAGATGTGACCAAAACCTCCAGATGTTCAGCAGCAGGACGCTGCACACTGCCATCGGTAAGTCCAGACCAGCAGGAACCAGAATCTGCGTTCGGTCTTGTTCTTGGGATTCTTTTGTAGTTGTTTCTCCTTTTTACACCAAAAAGTATGAAGCTCCGGTTTCTGATCAGTGAATCCCATTTAGTAGAGTTCAGATCCGGTCTGTCCAGTTTCAGGTTTTCAGGAAGCAGGTGGCTGTCTGAGACTGATGACACCACACAGTCTTTGTTTCTATCCTGGACACAGTTACCATGGCAACCTGCCAGGTAAAAGTGGATTTGGTTTTTGGGGGTGGAGGTTCAGAAAATCCAGATCAACAGGTTTTATTACATAGTTCAACATAAAGAGTTTAATAACCAGGTCTCATTATACAGTCAGATTCCTTCAGTCCCCCAGTCCCCCAGTCCTTCAGGCCTTCAGTCCCCCAGTCCCCCAGGCCTTCAGGCCTTCAGTCCTTCAGGCCTTCAGTCCCCCAGTCCCCCAGGCCTTCAGGCCTTCAGTCCTTCAGGCCTTCAGTCCTTCAGGCCTTCAATCCCTCACAACATGCAGAAAGTCATGATGATGTCGTTGATGATGTCGTTGGTTTGTTTTCTCCTGCAGTGAGCCGTGGACCAATCGTCCAGTTCAAACTGTCAGACATCGGAGAGGGAATCATGGAGGTGACGGTGAAGGAGTGGTACGTACTGTGACCACAAAACCACAGACCACAAACACTGGGACCACATAAATATGGGACCACAAAACCACAGAGACTACATAAATACTGAGACCACAAAACCACAGAGATCACATAAATAATGAGACCACACAACTACAGAGACCCACAAAGACCACAAAACTGCTACAAAACCACCAGAGACCAGTAGAACTACTGAACCTGTCCCCAGTCCTTCCCCAGTGTTCCCAGTCTGTCCCTTCATGAATAAGAGGTTCTGTCTCTCAGGTACGTGAAGGAGGGGGACAAGGTTTCTCAGTTTGACAGCATCTGTGAGGTTCAGAGCGACAAGGCATCCGTCACCATCACCAGCCGCTATGACGGAGTCATCAAAAAACTCTACTATGACGTGGATGCCACCGCCTTAGTGGGCAAACCACTGGTCGACATCGAGACAGAGTCCGGTTCAGGTGAGACACCTGATTCTTGTCTGGAACCAGGTTTCAGTGTTTCCTGTTGTTCTGGTTTGATTCAGACTAAAACTTGCCTGTTGTTGTTCAGAGGTGATCCAGGAGGAAGACGTGGTGGAGACGCTGGCCATGGCTCGAGAAGAACACACCCACCAGGAGATCAAAGGTCACAAGACCCAGGCCACACCTGCCGTCAGACGCCTCGCCATGGAGAACAACGTAAGCCTGTTCTCAGTCTGTCCAGTGTTACTGGTCTGTCCCCAGTCTGTGTCGAGTATAACCTGCTACCTGTTTGACTGGTTTGACCTCTGACCTCTCAGATTAAGCTCAGTGAGGTGGTGGGGACAGGTAAAGATGGACGGATCCTGAAGGAGGACATTTTGAACTTCCTGGCAAAGCAGACAGGAGCCATCTTACCTCCAACCCTGTTCCAGGAGATCCAGACTCCGCCTCTGGTCCCTACCGCTGCTGCTGCTGCCACCAGGCCTGTGAGCATTCCGGCAGCCATCAAACCTCCACCCACCACACCCAAACCTGTCTTCACCGGGAAGGACGTCACCGAGCCCCTCAAAGGTCAGAGTCAGTTTGATGGCAGCCATCATCCATTGAACCTCAGTTTCTGCAAGTTTAACAAAAATTTTTTCACACAAGTCCAGTTTCACTCTGAGCTGAAATCCTCAGAGATCCGGTTTCTGTGAACCCTGCAGGTCTATCAGGTTGTGTTGAGTCTCTGCTGAGGGTCTGTCATGGTTCTTCTTGTCTCCAGGTTTCCATAAAGCGATGGTGAAGACGATGACGGCGGCTCTGAAGATTCCTCACTTTGGTTACTGTGACGAAGTCGACCTGAGCCGCCTGGTGTCTCTGAGAGCTGAACTCAAGTCCATCGCTGAAGGCCGAGGGGTCAAACTGAGCTACATGCCCTTCTTCATCAAGGTCCGACTGCAGCGGAGAGGATGAACCACGTTCATGTTGATGCTGATTGGTTACATGTTGAGTGTTGATGTTAATGCTGTGCTCTCATTGGTTTAGGCCGCCTCCCTCAGCCTCCTCCACTTTCCAATCCTCAACGCCGCAGTGGACGAAGGCTGCCAGAACATCACGTACAAGGTGAAGACTCTTCTCCTTCTTGTTTGAGATGTTATGGGGTTTCTTTCGTTCTTTGTGAGCCATTTTCTTTAATTCATCGTGTTCTTTGTGTAAATAAATTAACAAATTAAACAAAAAAACTAAATGTTTTAAGACTCAAGCTACTTTATCCACTGAGGAAGGTGTGAGGTGTGGGTGAAATCTATGTTAAAAAGCTAGTAAGTGGATCTTGAGAGTCTGATAAATGACTTTAAATTATTATTTGAATCGTTTCATCTCCTGTCACAATTGTTGCCGCTCTGATTGACATGTTTTCTGTGCTTCAGGCGTCTCACAACATCGGCCTGGCGATGGACACCAGTCAGGGTCTGCTGGTTCCTAACGTGAAGAACGTTCAGCTGCTCAGTGTGTTCGAGATCGCTCAGGAGTTAAACCGTCTACAGACGCTTGGAGCTGCAGGTCAGCTGGGAACCTCCGAGCTCAGCGGAGGAACCTTCACCCTGTCCAACATCGGATCAGTGAGTCCAACAACAACAGAACCTGAACCTGCTGCAGGTCTGACTGACTGACATGAATCTGTTTGCTGTTTTTGATTTGAATCAGATCGGAGGGACATACGCCAAACCGGTCATTCTTCCTCCTGAAGTCGCCATCGGAGCTTTGGGGAAAATCCAGGTGGGTTCCAAACTTTTCCAGGCACCTGGAACATCAGGATCATGTAATATACCTCTGTGATGTTCATCCTGTCAGAACAAGGCTGATGAGACAGATGAACCATCCGGATCTGAGTTTTGTCTGGTTTAGGTAGAGGACAATGTTAGAGAGTCAGGACTCATCTGTAGTGTCAGAGTTTGAGCTGATGATCAGGTCTGCTGTCAGGATGGGAACGTAGATCTCAGTGTCATCTGTGTAGAAGTTGAAATTTATCTTGTTTTATGCAGGATGTCTTCAGGTGGGAGCTTGTACAATAACAAACTAAATCTAAAAGCAGAGGTCATGACACAGAGCCTTGTGGTGCACCACCACGTGTAGACGTGCAGCTTGCTCATGGTTGAGTTTCACAACTTTCAGAACAGATTTTTATTTTTAATGAAACCAAAGTCTAAATGATTTTTTTAGTATTATTTTTATTGACATATTTTTGATAACAACATATAAACCACACAAAAACCAAAAACCCAACATAAACCTACACAGGGAGGGAGGGAGGGACTTTGTAGATATGTTTAATTTAATTTACACTATGACTCCAGCAGATGCAGGATTTGTAAAAAGTAAGGAGGACAGTGAGGCACATGGGACATAAGTTCTAATTTTAGCCAGAGGGGGGCAGAATGGTCTGGAGAACCCCATTGCCAGTATGCCAATGCCCTGGCATTAGCTGCCCAATAGTAATCTTTAAATACTGGAAGACCCAAACCTCCATCCAGAGTGGGCCTAAATAGATGTTTTTTTTTTGATAATCTATGTTTTTTATAACCCAAACAAATTCTAAAGTGATTGTCTCTTAAAGAAAAACCTTCATCCCTCCTGTGTTTATTTGTCAGATTCTTCCTCGGTTTGACGCCGGTGGTCAGGTGGTCCGAGCTCACATCATGAACGTCAGCTGGTCGGCGGACCATCGTATCATCGACGGAGCCACCATGTGTCGCTTCTCCAACCTGTGGAGGGAGTGCCTGGAGAACCCGGCCAGCATGGTGCTGGACCTCAAATAAACAGAGGGGGAGGAATATTTCCCATTAGCCCCGGGGGGATGGAGACACCACACTAACAGACCTTCACTTCGCCTCCCGCCGCCTTCGCTTTCTTTTGTTCTGTTCTTCTTTCGTTCACACGGAAGGGGGGGGAAGGGGTCAGCCTGCCTAATCATGTTGTTTCCACGACAACCAATAACACACACACACACACACACACACACACACACACACACACACAGAGTGCAGGTTGGAGGTAGTTTGGTTACAGGATCAAACTTCTTTTTAAATGTTTCAGCAAATTAATAACAAATCACTTTCCATCATATAGCAGTCACTCTGAGAATACTTCATGTTGTACTTCATGTTGTACTTCACTGACAAATTTAAAATTCATCATGCTGTGAACTTCGGGGGCCTGTTTTGCCTGTTTGGTCCTTAAACCTCAGTGTCTGAACCCTGATGTGGACCATGAAACGGTGGAGGAGCTGGTCTGAGATCTGGTCCAGATGAACCCACAGTGGTTTGCAGTTGAAGACTGAAACACTGAAACAGCAGTTTGGTCCTTTTTACAGTTTGAGTGTTTCCATGGTGATTAAAACTCTTTAGGTTCATGTTCTGTAAACCTGCAGGTCAACACAGTCGACACTGTCAGTTTCACACGATCACAAATCTGTATTTTACAAACTGATGTTAAAGTGGCAGCTGGAGACGAATCTGCTGCGACACGACTAAGTCCCGTCAGCTGAGATGATAAAATAATAATCCAGGAACATCTTTCATGAATAAGATTAGTTTAATTTGAGACTCCATCTGCTGCTGCTTTACACCTGTTATTAACATACCTCCATATGCAAATGAGGCGGGCAGAGTCCATTGACTGGTGTCGACAGGTGAAGGGAAGTGGTGTAATCCGGGTGGTGTGATGAAATGGGTTTTATGATTCCCTGTGAGAAGTTTTCCTGCAACTAAATGATCCAGTCGAGAACCGAATCAACGAGAACTCAACACGTTAGTTTCTCTGTTTTGGACCGACGTGGTTCAGAAACACAGATTTATTTCTTCAGACTTTAATCTTTAATCATAAACTGAGGAGGATCAATAAAGTCCTCTACCTGAACTGACCCGCCTCTACCTGATGGCTCATGTTTAACACACTGGCCGTCCCCCTCTGGATCTGTCCTCTCTGCCGGGTCTCGACCTTCATGATAAAACTAAACTGACAAATATCCAATAAAACTGAAGCTACAGTTATAAACCATTCATTCATTCTGAGGTATCAGCGAAGTCTGGTTCCTGCTGCTGTGAAAGGTGTCTAGCTGTAGACCTGATCCTCATGGTCTGAGGTCCCTCCTGTCCTGCAGTGTGATGTTAATCCCACATATATAACCTGATCTGTAGAGAACTGACCTGAACTCTTCATCACGTTGGTGAAGCAGCCAGAGCTTTCTCTTCTTTCTCCTGGACTTCTTCAGTGTCCTGGTGGCTGCTGGGTAAAGAGCACATGGTGTTGGTGTTACATGACTGTTTTTGTGTCTCACGTGTTTAAAGAACTTTTCCTGCTTTGTGTTTTTGTTTGTAGCGACAGACTAAATGTAAAAGTGTAATAGAAACTGGGTTTGTATTTTTTGGAACGTGTAGATCCATTTTTTGGAAATTATTAAATCATCTGAACCATTTGAACCCTGGTGAAAAACTGAATAAAGTTGAATGCACAAACTTAAAATGACTGTTTTATGAATGAGTGGCTGTGCAGTTGTAAAAGGTATTTTCTATTGAAGCTAAATGGATATAATGAAACGCCTGTTGGACATCATGAAGCCAGAATCCAAACTTATAGAAACTGCTGATAATTATTGACATTAAAAATAAAGGTGGGTCTGTCATGTCCAACCACTGGGCGCAGTTCTGAATTGACCCTATGTGAAGGTGAAGATGTTTGAGCGCTCTCAGTTCCTCTGGTTCTGAAATAGAAGTCATGTGATCCATTTCATAAAAGAAACTGAAGCATCGTTGGATCTTCATGGTCATGAGTCTTGTTAAGTTTATTGATCAAATATAAAGACCTCACAGCAGGAGGTCATGAGGTCATAGATACAGGAAGTGTTTTTTAAATATAACCTGTACTTTAAATACTCTACCCCAGTGGGTCATGTGACTGTGCATTGTGTCAGTGGGTCATGTGACCTGCAGGCTAAATTTATCATCAGCAGGTCTGAGGTCAGATTTCAGCTGAAGAGATGCAGCATGGAGGACGGCTGCTGCCACAAAGTGAGGACACCCTGCAGATACTACTAATACTACTATATACTACTGCTATACTATACTATACTATACTACCATATACTACTGCTATACTATACTATGCTATATTGCCATACTAATACTACTATATACTACTGCTACTATATACTTACACCGATCAGCCATAACATTATGACCACTGACAGGTGAAGTGAAGAACATTGATTATCTCGTTACAGTGGCACCTGTCAGTGGGGGGGGGTATATTAGTATATTAGGCATCAAGTGAACATTCTGTCCTCGAAGTTGATGTTGGAAGCAGGAAAAATGGACAAACGTAAGAATGTGAGCGACTCTGACAAGGACCAAACTGTGATGTCTAGACGACTGGGTCAGAGCATCTCCAAAACTGCAGCTCTTGTGGGGTGTTCCCGGTCTGCAGTGGTCAGTACCTACCAAAAGTGGTCCAAGGAAGGAAAACCAGTGAACCAGCGACAGGGTCATGGGAGGCCAAGGCTCACTGATGCACGTGGGGAGCGAAGGCTGGCCCGTGTGGTCCGATCCAACAGAAGAGCTACTGTAGCTCAAATTGCTGAAAAAGTTAATGCTGGTTCTGATAGAAACACAGTGCATCGCAATTTGTTGCGTATGGGGCTGCGTAGCTGCAGACCGGTCAGGGTGCCCATGTTGACCCCTGTCCACCGACGAAAGCGCCTACAATGGGCACGTGAGCATCAGAACTGGACCACGGAGCAATGGAAGAAGGTGGCCTGGTCTGATGAATCACGTTTTCTTTTACATCATGTGGATGGCCAGGTGCGTGTGCGTCTCTTACCTGGGGAAGACATGGCACCAGGATGCACTATGGGAAGAAGGCAAGCCGGCGGAGGCAGTATGATGCTTTGGGCAATGTTCTGCTGGGAAACCTTGGGTCCTGCCATTCATGTGGATGTTACTATGACATGTACCACCTACCTAAACATTGCTGCAGACCAAGTCCACCCCTTCATGGAAATGATATTCCCTAATGGCAGTGGCCTCTTTCAGCAGGATAATGCACCCTGCCACACTGCAAAAATGGTTCAGGAATGGTTTGAGGAACACGACAACGAGTTCAAGGTGTCGACTTGGCCTCCAAATTCCCCAGATTTCAATCCAATCGAGCATCTGTGGGATGTGCTGGACAAACAAGTCCGATCCATGGAGGCCCCACCTCACAACTTACAGGACTTAAAGGATCTGCTGCTAACGTCTTGGTGCCAGATACCACAGCACACCTTCAGAGGTCTAGTGGAGTCCAGGCCTCGACGGGTCAGGGCTGTTTTGGCGGCAAAAGGGGGAATTCAATTCAATTCAATTCAGTTTTATTTATATATCATAACAAAGTTATCTCAGGGCACTTTTTCATATAGAGCAGGTCTAGAACGACTCTTCATATTTACAGAGACCCAACAGTTCCCACCATGAGCGGTACTAGGAGACGAGACAGTGGCAAGGAAAACTCCTTTTTAACAGGTAGAAACCTCGAGCAGAACCAGAACCAGAACCAGGCTCTGGGTGGGCGGTCATCTGCCTCGACCGGTTGGGTTGAAGGGGGAGGGGGGGAGTGGGAGAGAGAGAGCAGGAGGAAAGAGAACATACAGCAGCACAGTACAGTTCACATAGAGATGTAAAGTAATAGTTGTGGTAATGGCATTGATGTTAACACCAACAGAAATAATACTAAGAGCAATATTATAATATAATACTAATAATAAGAGCAATAACAGCAATAGCAGCAGCGGGTGCAGAGCAGGAGCACGGGGGCAGCAGGAGGCTGCAACCACAGATCCAGACTCTACAGCTCCGGAGGCAGAAACACCTGCAGAAAGCAACAGGAGAGAGAGAGGAGAGAAAGCACACAACTACGGGAAGAAGTTGAGTTAGTAACAAGCATTGATGGGATATGAGGGCGTACAGATGGAGAGGAAGAGGAGGAGAAAGGAGCTCAGTGCATCATAGGAAGTCCCCCGGCAGTCTAGGCCTATAGCAGCATAACTAAGGGGTGGCTCAGGGGTCACCTGAGTCAGCCCTACTATAAGCTTTATCAAAGAGGAAAGTCTTAAGCCTACACAATATTAGGCAGGTGATCATAATGTTATAGGTGATCAGTGAATATACTTCAGTAATACTACAGACTGAGGTGTACTTCTGTGTTCAGAGGACGAACTCTGATCAGAATCAGAAACTTTAATAAATAAGTTATCAATGTGTTTAAACAGAGTGAAGTCAGCAGGTCGTCGCTCTGCGTTTGACCCTCACGGCTTCCCTTAGATAAATATTCATGTCTTCAGATCGTCTCAACTCAAAGAGCTGAAGTCATTTAAACAAACATCTCGATAGTTTAAGTTTCTGCTTTCATTGTTTATTATTTGATTTTTTAATTATTAATGACTAATCATCTCTTGTGGCAGTAAAACATTTTAGTAAATATTTGATTTAAATATTTAATAAAACTTTGTTATATAATATTTAAAAATGTATTGAAAGAATGCTTTTATCTGAAAGGTTATCAGATAAATTAATCAATATTTTCTTTAACTTCCAATCACTCGATCAATAAGAGAGAAGCTTTTTATGTTACTACTACTACTACTTATTACTCATTTTATTCAAAATAAATATACAAAATAATTCAACATATAAACTTATTATGATGATTGATTAGATAAATAAATGCATAAGCTAAAGAATGTTCTTATTTTATTTCATTATTAATTTTTCTTAATAACAAAATAAAAAATATCTCTAGAAGTAGAGTCAGTGTTTAAAGTGTTTAAAACATTAAATTAATGTTATACTAAATAATTTACTATACTGCGACATGAATATAATATTTGGATGTTAAAGCACATTTAAATAAAAGAATATATAATTAATATTAATATTATGGAATTTCATGTTTAATATTTAAAGAACCTCAAGTATTTATCAATTTATCATTTTAATATTGTTACTTTTAATGTCATTTATTTATTTAAGTCTGAATTTCATTAAATGTTAATTTGTTTTACTTAATTTGAATTTATATGTAATTTGTGTGTATGTGTTATTTTATCATCGTTTTTAAATTTTAAAATTGTTGTTGCCATAAATATATTAAATAAATATGTTATAAATTATTTTTAATAATATAAAATAATATAATCTTTAATATGTTTAGAATGTGTTATAACCTGCTTATAGCGCTGTATAATTACAGTTATAAGCACTCATATATATTCATAATGCTTCATAACAACAATCACATTGTATAAAGAGATATGAGGTCCAGTATCATAATACTTCATAATATTTCATAAGTCACTGATGCTGACGCTTCACCAACGAGCTGACTCGTTAATAATCAAACAGGATGATGACAGGGAGGACGCGGCTGCAGGTCAGAGGTCAGAGATCATCCTACCTGTGCACTGTGATTTCACAGGGCTGACAGGAAGTGGTCATCATGGTGGGTGTGGCGGCGTGCGGCTCAGTGAGCTCCATCAAAGCTCTGTGGGAGACGAGGATCAGGAGGGTCCAGGAGGAGCAGGAGGATGAGGAGCAGAGGAGGAGGACGGCTAGGGGCGGGGCCACAGGCAGGTCAGACCGAGAGCTGCTTCTATTGGTTAAAAATACAGGAAGTGTGTGTTGGCTTTGAACACTGATGTCACCTGTTTCCACCTGGACTGGTTTCTACAAACACAAACTTATGACATCAGAATCATCTGAGTGATGATCTCATCACAGAAACTCCACACAGTTTTCAGTTTTTTAAAAATAGTTCTACATTTTGTGAAATCCTCTTCCTCACTTCAGATGTTCAGTCTCACGTCTGTGTTAGCTTAGCTTAGTTTAGCATAAAGACTGGAAACGGGGAAACAGCTGGCCTGGTTCTGTCCAAAGGAAACAGAATCCAGCTCCCAGCTCCTCTACAGCTCCTGATTAACACGTTAGATCTGGTTTGTTTCATCTGAACATAAACTGAAGTGTAAAAACAACAGTTTGTGGTTTTCAGGTGAGTTACCTGTTGTTTACCTGTTGTTTCCATGTTGGACCTATGAGCAGATGGAGCCCCATTAACCCTCCATAGTCCACTCTCTGC
This sequence comes from Macquaria australasica, assembly GCA_005408345.1. Lineage (NCBI taxonomy): Eukaryota > Metazoa > Chordata > Actinopteri > Centrarchiformes > Percichthyidae > Macquaria > Macquaria australasica. Next base: position 33,547 of record SEMN01001422.1, on the reverse strand, counting down.
TGTGATTCAGGTGTGTTATGCTAGTAGCGGCTAATGTAGCCTGCAGCAGAGATGAGCAGCAGCTGCAGGTCTTTCTGACTCCTCACCAACAGACTGTTTTCATCTTCAGCCCCAACTGACGCTGACTCGAGTGACATCACTGGAGGACATTTATCACACAGTTCCCTCTGAGACACTGAATGCTTTAAACTACTTTAAAACATGTGCAGTTCACTTTTAAGTCTTTCATCATATCAGTCGATGCTGTGCTGCTGCAAACTCTCAAACACATTTTCACTTAAATGAGCACAAACCAACTGACACACAGTAAACCTGGAGCTCTTGGGGCCCCTGGGGTTCTGGGGCCCCGGACCAGTTGCCCCAGCCTTGATGAGGTGACTGTGAGCAGCTTCCTGAAGTCCTGACGTCACAGTGAGGTGGTCAGGTTTGTACAGACACCAAAACTAAAACCAATTGTATCCGACAACCTGCGTCTTTTGCTAAGCTAAGCTAGGCTAAGTTAGGCTAAGCTAACCACACCGGATTCCAGCTCTGTACTGAACACACAGACAGGAGACTGATATCTGAACATCTCATTGAAAAAGAAAGAGAAAAAGATTTCCCAAAATGTCAAACTATTTGTTTATAGTATTATAGTATAAATCTTTGTCGTCCAACAACTTCTAAAATGTTCAAGAGGTTCCCACAATGTTTCCACAGTTCTGTTTAATGTCAGATATAAATCTTTGTTCTGAACACTGGGATTCGTTTACGCTGGAATATCTCTGTTATTACTCTCTGGTTCTACACATAATCTCAGATCTCAGAAAGATACACTTCTGCTGATTATCCAGACTGTCTCCTGGTTTGTAGGAGGACCCGTCTCACAGGGCTGCAGCTGAGGTCATGTCTGGGTATTTTAGGGGATGTGGAGGGTTTTGCAAACTGTTACCGTGGTTAATTTGAAAGTTAATTGAGTTCTTGTTTCTTGGTCCTGTTTCATCTTCTTTATGTGGTTCCTGTTCCTGGTTCAGACTGAGTGTTGGTGTTTGGGAGGACCGGGCGGCTCTGGCTCGACTGAAACAGAAACTGCAGACTGAAGACGGACGTCTGATCCTCCGAATCGAACAAGAGGAGTGGAAGGTAACACAACTCAACACAGGAAGTAGACTGTAGAGGTGGATTTATGGGATCTGGCCACCAGGATCACTGATAACTGCTGTCCTGTGATTCTCTAAAGGTCATATTTTTATTTATCTGACCCCCCCCTCCCTCCACCAGTCATTGCCGGGCTGTCTGGTCCAGCTCAGTCAGGTCCAGGAGTGGCAGATTCACCGGACTGGACTGCAGAAGATCCCTCACTTCATTTCCAGCTTCCAGAACCTTTTAGTTCTTGATCTGTCCCGCAACGGGGTCACAGAGATCCCTAAACAGATTGGTCAGTAGGTCCCCCACTTCTACTAAAAATAAAAATTAAAAAACATGATTTTATTCTTACTGTCTTACAGATTTGAGGGGTGTAGACCCTGTTTCATGTCCTACAGTTTTAGCTGACGGTGTGTTGAGTCCTCTTGTGTCCTGGTTCTGGTCTCAGGGAAGCTGACTCGGCTCAGAGAGCTCCTGCTGAGCTACAACAGAGTCCAGTTTGTTCCTGAAGAGCTGAGCTGCTGTGAGAGTCTGGAGAGACTGGAGCTGGCCATGAACCGGGACCTAAACCAGCTACCAGACCAGGTATAAACTCAGACCTAAACCAGATTCAGGTATGAATCAATACAGCAGAAATCCTTATAACCCAGTGTAAATATAAACTACCTTCTAAACCAGGTGTGAACTGATACCTCAGAACACAAACCCAAAACAGATTTAAAATCAAATGAAAACCTGAACCAACTTCCAAATTCAGGAATTCACTTTTATCCAGATGATCTGAGTTCTGTCCTCCGTACATTAGCTGAGGAACCTGAAGAAGCTGCAGCATCTGGATCTGTCCATGAACGACTTCACCTGCATGCCGGACTGCGTGGTTGGACTGCCGGCGCTCGAGTGGCTCGACATGGGAGGAAACCAACTCCAGCACTTACCTGACGACATACACAGGTGGGTGAAGGAATCATCTGAGCCCCGCTCCCTTCTGCCACCAGCCAATGAATAGTGAGTATGTATATATACGTATACATATACATACTCATACTCAGTATATGTTTGTCCTCAGGATGGAGAACCTGCACACTCTGTGGCTGCAGAGAAACCAACTGGAGAAACTTCCAGACAACATCAGCAGGATGGCGAGTCTGGACACTCTGGTCCTCAGCAGCAACAGACTGAGAGATATCCCCCCACTGATGGAGGACATGTCTAACCTCAGGTCAGTCTGTCAGTCCTCAGGTCAGTCTGTCAGTCCTCAGGTCAGTCAGTCTGTCCCACCTCAGGTCAGTCAGTCTGTCCCACCTCAGGTCAGTCTGTCTGTCCTCAGGTCAGTCTGTCAGTCCTCAGGTCAGTCTGTCAGTCCTCAGGTCAGTCTGTCTGTCCTCAAACAGAATCATATAATATTGATATTTGTAATGTGTAAATGTCTCCTGTCCATCACAGGTAAAACAATGTCTCATAATAAACCTGCAGTCGCATCTTAGACTGAACATGTTTGTGTCTCTGTTGGAGCAGGTTTGTGAATTTCCGGGACAACCCTCTGACTCTGGATGTGACGCTGCCGTGCAGGAAGACAAAGGCTGAGGACGATGAAGATGATGATGAAGATGACAGAGAGATGTTTGGACGAGAGTTCATGCAGATGTACATCCAGGAGTCCAGAAAGAGAGCGTACGCTGTGCTTAACATGCACTGTGTCAACCGTTAGTATCAACACTTTACTGGAGCCCATTAACTCAACGTTAACACAGTAACATTAACACTGTCAGCACTTTACATCAACACTTAGTTTAATACTGAGTCTCTGAGTCTCTGTGTCTCTGAGTCTCTGTGTCTCTGTCTCTGAGTCTCTGCCTCTGAGTCTCTGTGTCTCTGAGTCTCTGTGTCTCTAAGTCTCTGTCTCTGTGTCTCTGAGTGAGCATGAGTCTGATTTTATCTTATATAAAACCTTTTGGACCAAACCAGAACTCCAACCTTAACCAAAATAATTTAAGTGTAACATAAAAACCAAACTGGTTTAATTTTAGGTTTTTAAATAATAAAAAACTCATTAGACCATTTTTCTTTCACATTCTCTATTTATAACAAAATTACAGTTATGTCCAATAGTTTCCTTCATGACTGACTCCAGATCTGTGATGTCTTTAAGTGAAACAGAGTCGACGTGTGATCAGAAGTCGGATGTGTCTGATGATCCAGTTTCAGAAGAAAAGAGCTAAGATTATCCAAAAGTCTAAAAACTCTCAGAGTCCTGGAACTTTTATTTCTTCGTCTTCTATCCAGTTAATCCTCTTGTGACCCCACAGATTTATCTTGAGGCCCTCTGTGGGGTCCAGACCCGCAGGTTGGAAACCATATTGCACCATTTTCATAACCATGTAATTACAATAACATGTAATAACATGTAACATGAATAATAATACTAATAATCCCTGCAGGATGGTGTCCGGGTTGATTTTCACTAAAACTATTTAGTTAATATAATCAATGGAATGTATTGATTTATTGATTTGTTTTGAAACTTGATAATCTGACGTGTTTCTGTTCTGAATGTTTCAGATCTGACTGACGACTCATCAGACTAAAATAATCTCTGCATTTCTTCTGGGCTTTTTCTGCTCCGAGCTCAGTAACAGGTTTTACAATCAGTGAAGAAAAAGATTCAAAGACATTTCTATTTTCTGTTTCTGGAGGCAGAAATCTGCTGAACTGAGCAGACAGAAAGTAAAAACCTCTAAATGTTTTGTTGTTTCTGACTTTATTCTGTTATCCAGCTGTTTCCTGTGTTTGTGTTGTGTGTTAGACTTCAGTCTGTATCACGTAGTTCTTCTTACAGACTGTGAACAATCGTGTTTATTTAAATGTTGAAAAGCAGCCAATCAGCAGACAGACTGAACACAAGTGAAAACATTTTAATACAAACTTAATAAACATGTGAACACGGTGAGTCTGTGATGATTTTCATTTGAACTCCAAATAAAAAGACTTTTTTAGAACCTCAGTTTGTTCTGTGGTCCGTCTGAGCGTCTCTGCAGTCGTCCTTCAGGACGAAGACGAGGGGATGGCGGTCAGTAAGATGTTCTCCAGAGTCACCTGAGTCTTTACATAAGCAGTCAGTTTACCGTCGAATCCGTTCGTCTTCAGGAAGTCAAGTCTGCCGCCGTCAATCAGATGTTTACAGAGACGGCCGACCTGCTCGCGTTCAGCTACTGACAGAAACCTGCAGAGAACAAGACCACATACAGGACCACATCAGCACCACATCCAGTTACACCATCAGAACCACATCCACATCAGTGTGACACATACAGGCTGTGAGTGTCATTGCTTCATTAATCTTCACTCCAGCAGCACAGAAACATTCAGTCAGTTTGACGCTGTGAGTCTGTGCAGCAGCTCTTTTCATATTTGGTGCATTAAAGTTTCACTTCACCCAAATTACGACAAAACTAATCAAACAAGTTTTCTCTGTGGTTCCTGAAGATGGATTCACACTGATGTGGTTTCTGTCTGCGAGACTGAAAAGCTCAGAGGTCAAATATTTACCCGTTCACAGCATCTGTGTGCTCTGCTGGTTCGTGCTCTTCATCGTTTGCTCTCTGATTGGTCAGATCCTGAGGTAGACGGTCCTGATTGGTTGGTCTGAGTCCACATGTGGCCCAGCTGGACATCCGACAGAAAGCTGAGAACTCTGCAGCTCCGAGTCCTCGCTGCAGGAAGAACTGCTGACCAACGTAATGACGCCACTCACAGCGATGATGGCAACACAGCGCCACCACCAGGCCCAGTACCGGGTCTGGACCAGGACCAGAGTCTGGAACAGGGACAGAGTCTGGAACAGGACCGGAGTCTGAAACAGGGACATAGTATGGCAGTGCTGCTGAATCAGCTGATTCCGGATCAGCTGGTTCTGAGGTTTTGAGGCGTTTCCGGGGTGGTCCAGTCTCCTCTCTGAGTCCAGGTGTTTCCAACAAACAGCGCAGCGCCAGATCTGAGGTCAGAAACAGAGAGACCAGCTGAATCCTGGACACTGAAGTGTAGAGGATTTCAGACTGTGATCCTCCAGGAGGAAACACTAGTGAACATGATCAGCTGACAACATGGAGGCTGTCAGCTGAACAAGTTTTTTATCTATTTGACCCTTTCTTTATCTCCCTGGATGTTGTGCACCTAAGCCTCTGCCTGCACGGCCCTGCAGCTCTGGGTCGGGCTGGGAGATAAAAGCTCTCCTGTGCTGGACCTGGTTCAGGACGGATCCCTGTGTGTTAATGGGAGGCTGATTGACTCCCAGCTGTCACAGACTGTTTCAGACACACAGAAAACAAAAAACTGCCTAATTCAGACGTGTGGACACTGTTGTGACCGGCACTGCTGACAGCCAATCAGGGTTCAGGACTGCTCTCACCTGTCGCTGCTCCACACAGGTGTTTTCCGACTCCAACCAACGGGAGCTTCTTCTGTCTGAGCAGAGGGACTTTACCTGCAAACACGGGTCAGAACCACAGAGTCAGAAACCCTCTAAACTAAACCACCAGTCTCCAGATGTTTGTCTCTTACTTAAATCCAGATGTTGAATGTCGACCTGCAGCCTCTCAAACTGAACTCCAACATCCTGATGTTTCCCATCCACCTGAACCAGAACAGACCTGATTTTCTTTATGAATTCATCAGACAGAAAATATATTCTTTGAACTGTTTAATTATTATAATTTTTTAGGATTATTTTTTCGGGCATTTAGTCTTTATTGGATAGTGACAGCTGCAGAGAGAGAGGGTTTTGGGGTTGAGAGTTCAAGAATTGGGGAGTTTGGGAGTTGGGAGCTTGAGAATTTGGAGTCTGGAGTTATGAGGTTTTTCCCTGCCTTGAAGCGGGTACTGCAGCGCTCCACAAGCAGCAGCTGCAGGTCGTCGCAGGTCTTCAGGTGGTCACAGGTCTTCAGGGCTTCGTGGATCCAGTGAGACAGTTTCCCTCGACCTGCTCCAAACTCCACAAAGCATCGCCCCCTTCCCAGCAGCCCCAGCGCCTCAAGGTGACCTAAGATAGAGGACTGGACACACCTGACAGGTGAGAGAGGAACAACACTAAAGGCCTCCACCTCCTCAGGAGTGTGGCTTATTATGACGGCGTGTTACCTCAGACTCATCACATGTTCACCTGCTCAGAGCCGTAACCAGGATTTTAGAAATCCTGAGTCCTGATCATCAACAACATTTTAAGCTGACATCAACCAAACTCTGTACAATTTTCTGAGTATTTGAAGTTATTCATTTATTTAACTGTTTGATTATATTTAATGTAAATATTTTCTCTCTGCATCTATATTCCATCAGAGGCCTGGACTACGAAGCAGGATGTGGGGTTAGCGAGGTAACTTCAGGTTTAACTCTGGGTTTTCAGGGTTAAGACGGTGGTTCACTTCTTACCGGGGTACATCGCCATGGTAACTGATGCTGCACACCTAACCTGCTCCGGAGCAGGTTATGTTGGAGATAACAGATCGAGTATAAAAGCCCCGCCTACTGACCAATCAATTCTCTTAGAAAATGGCATCACCAATAGGAGATCCCGTGGAGCTCGGTGCAGATCGTGAGAGGAGCTCTCTTTATGTGAGAGATACTGATTCTCATCGGAGGGACTGACTATCTGTCAGCTTCTTACAAGAAATGTCAAAGCTATTTCATTGTTCTTTTGGATCCCGATATCATCCTACAACAGAGACTGAAGCACTAAAGTATTTTACTTGTTGTACTTATATAAGATATGACAGTAAGCCTATTTACTGCTTTGAATTATGTTTTAATATTTATTTTTTATTTGTTTTTCACCGCCGGAAAGAATAAGGCTAAAATTGTATACACGCCATAAGAATACATCTAAGCAACACATTCATTTAATGAAATACACAAATGTAAGTAGGCTATAGTCAGATCTACTCGTGCCCTAATGATGAGGCAGTGATATTATAATCCTGTTAATTTAACGTTATGCATTCACACAGTCGGGTTTTTTTGCCTTTCAAAGCAACACAGCTGCAGCTGCTGAATGCAGGAAGGACAGCTGGACTGTGAGAATGTGTTAACAGGCTTATAATATCACTGCCCTATCATTAGTGTTCCATTACATTAATGTGTTGCTTAGATGTGTTCTTATGGCGTGTATGACAGTTTTATCCTTATTCTTTCAGCTGCAACCCTGGTGGTGTCAAACAGATGGAATTCAAAGCAGTAAATAGGCTTACTGTTACCATGGCGATGTACCCCGGTAAGAAGTGAACCACCGTCATAACCCTGAAAACCCAGAGTTAAACCTGAAGTTACCTCGCTAACCCCACATCCTGCTTCGTAGTCCAGGCCTCTGATGTAGTCTGGTGTGTTCAGGTTTTTTGTGTGTACCTGCTGCTTCAGGTGTTTGTGGGCGGAGTCTCCATTCTTTGGGTTGTCGAGTTCCTCCTGGAGGACAGGATGAGACAGAACACTGTCCTCCACATCACACTGAAGTCCTACAACAACAACAACATCAGCTGGATGAATCTGAGATGGTTAATAAGATTTAAAAATACATATTTCTGCAACACAAATATTTTTTATGAGTTTTCTCAGACTCAGACATCCACATCTGACTGAGTAGAAACTCACCTTTGACTGCCGTCTTCAGTTTGTCCAACAGAGACTCCAACTGTGTCCGGCTGTGCTCAGACAGACTCACCTGACACACAAACAGCACTATTATTATTATTATTATTATTTATTCATTATTCAGTGAGTCTGTGAATCGTTACCTGTTGGAGCGCCTCGTCTCCGTCAGCTGATCCAGAGTTTATGTTCTCCACATAATAAACCTGCAGGAGGTCAAACAGTTTCCATCAAACACTAATTCACTTCAGTGTTTGATAATAATATATATAATTACACAGAGTGACAGTGAATGCAGCAGAAATTCTGTGAGAAAGTAAACAAAGTGGAGGGTTGTCTCACAGGTTTGGGTTTCTCCCTGGAGTTACATTTCTTCAGATGTTTGTCCAGTTTGTCTTCACTCACAGTGCTGAAGGAACAAAACACACACAGAAAGTCAGAGTGATGAAACTAAACAACAAAGTGTCTGTTTACAGATGGTTTGTGAGGTCAGTGAAAGCATCACTTTTCAATAAAAGCAGACTTTATGTCATAAACATGTTCATCTCAATAACCAACAGATCAATGATGTGACTGATTATTGATTGGTGCTGACTCACTGTTTCGGGTCCAGAGGACACACAATCCTCCTGCTGCTTCCTTCCTCCTGAAAACAGGAAACAGGAAGCTGTTAACGGACTGGCCGTGACATCACAGCTCACCTGTTATCAGCAGGTGTGTGGATGGCAGGAAGTACATAAGTGAGTGTAGGTGGAGGCAGGTGGATCTAAATATTTCTTATAGCTGCTCTGCTGTTAAACAGGTAACTTCCTGTTCTCTCTGAAGCCGAGTCGCTTCATCATGAAGGAAAAACTAAAGAATCAGACTCGATATTAAAATCAATCCTGTCTGAACCTCGGTCCCCCTGAACTCACCTCGGTCCCTGAACTCACCTCGGTCCCTGAACTCACCTCGGTCCCCCTGAACTCACCTCGGTCCCCCTGAACTCACCTCGGTCCCCCTGAACTCCCCTGAACTCACCTCGGTCCCTGAACTCACCTCGGTCCCTGAACTCACCTCGGTCCCCCTGAACTCCCCTGAACTCACCTCGGTCCCTGAACTCACCTTGGTCCCTGAACTCACCTCGGTCCCCCTGAACTCACCTCGGTCCCCCTGAACTCACCTCGGTCCCCCTGAACTCCCCTGAACTCACCTCGGTCCCTGAACTCACCTCGGTCCCCCTGAACTCACCTCGGTCCCCCTGAACTCCCCTGAACTCACCTCGGTCCCTGAACTCACCTCGGTCCCTGAACTCACCTTGGTCCCTGAACTCACCTCGGTCCCCCTGAACTCACCTCGGTCCCCCTGAACTCACCTCGGTCCCCCTGAACTCCCCTGAACTCACCTCGGTCCCTGAACTCACCTCGGTCCCTGAACTCACCTCGGTCCCTGAACTCACCTTGGTCCCTGAACTCACCTCGGTCCCCCTGAACTCACCTCGGTCCCCCTGAACTCACCTCGGTCCCTGAACTCACCTCGGTCCCGTGCTCTCCACAGAACACGTTTCCTTTCCCGACGATCATTTTACAGAAACGTTTCTTTTTCTCCACGAAGAAGCCACATCTGCCGGGCAGCGGGGCCGCCATGTTGGGGGACGCTGATGACGCTCCGTGCTGCATTCAAGTGCTCATCCAACCGTAGGCAATACCCGGTTGTTGTTGTAATCATAATCATTGTTGTATAATTTTATAACGTTGACTTTCAATAAATTACTCTCTCGACATTAGATCAGTTTTACAAATAGTTAATGTTGACAATTATTAAGAAACGTTGCCTCCACTGGATCCCACCAAGTGCACTTTTTGTATTTCTTTCTTTCACTTGTGATGTTCTGTGTTTCTCTGTGGTTACTGTTTATAGTATTTTGTGCCTTTAATGTTTGTGTTTCAGTGTTACAATGTTTATAGTATTCTAGTGTTTTAAGGTCACTTATCTGCACTGTGTTTATCTTCTTGTTGTTCGTCCTTAAACTTTAAATGCTTTTTATTAGTCTTTAGTTTTTCTTTAATTACACTGGAAATGAACTGATATCAACCGAAAGTAGTTTAGTAGAAAGTAGTAAAATAAAGTTTTATTTTTAGCTTATTTATTTATTAATGCACCATATCTTGTATTTACTTTGCAACACTTTAAGTGTAACTTAACCACTGATATTAAATAAGTAATCTTTTTGTGATAAAATGTTGCTTCAGCACGTTAATGTTTTTAAAAGTGTAAAAGGAGACTACAGGACGTTTTCTCGCCCTATTTTAAGGTCTTGAGGTCGAATACGGTTTCGGTTCTAATTTCTCCTCAGCAGCCTCTGAACACCTCCTCTCCTCTGATTGGCCATCCTCCGTCTCGCTGGTCAATTCTCCTCCCTGATTGGCCGCCTCGTGTGCCAGTTAACACATTTCCCGCCTCTGATAACAACGGGGCGGGGCCTGTGTTCGTGTCCGAGTGACGTCATTAGTGGACTGTCCAAACCATGATGGCGGCGGCGGCGGCAGCGGCAGAGCGGGGCGGCGGTCCCGGTTCCGGTCCCGGTCCCTCCCGGCCTGCGGCGGCGGATTACTCGGTGCTGGTGGTGGTGGGATCGCTGCGGCCCGCCGGCCTGCTGGAGCGGTTGCTGCGGCAGATAGACTCAGGTGAGTTCTGGTAAAGTTAACCGGCACCGGAGACACGCACGAACCGAGCTGCGGTGTCGGTCCACAGGGCGGGAAGTCAGCGGGGCCCTTCAGAATAAAACCCGTGAAGGAGCGCTGACGTCACACCAGCTTTAACACGTCGGTGGCGTTTAAACCGTTAAAACCGTTAAAACCGTTAAAACCGCCGTTAAAAACATTTCCCTCGAGTCAAAAGACCGATCCGGTTTGCCAACCAAGCTGCGACACTAGTTTAAAGTCCCGTCAGACCAGCAGGTCTCTGTTCTGTGTTCTGTGTTCTGTGTTCTGTGTGTTCTCTGTTCTCTCTGTTCTCTGTTCTGTGTGTTCTGTGTTCTCTGTGTTCTGTGTTCTCTGTTCTCTGTGTTCTCTGTGTTCTCTGTGTTCTGTGTTCTCTGTTCTCTGTTCTCTGTTCTGTGTTCTGTGTTCAGAAGTACATGCATCTGTTTCACGTCTCTTCCTCTACACCGTTAACGGGTTTAGTCGCCATGTGAAGCAGCTGGTTCTGTTTTTTGTGGTTAAATTTAGAGGTGATATCACTGCGGGACATGCGGGACATGCGGGACTTCCTGTCCGACTGTCCGCATCAACTTTTCACGGTTTGATTTTAAGCTTCCGGACGGCATGAAGCGTAAAACGGGTTTTGTCTCCGGTTCCAGTCTGAGAAGACAGAAACCTCACTGACTCACTCGGGTGGACGTTTCTTTGAAATAACTGCTGTATGTTTCCGTTTTTATCTAAATCTTTATCACTTTTCAATAGTTGTCAAAAGTTTTACCATTGTTCCCTTCAGAGGAGGCGTTTATTTTGAAAATCCCTTCCCACCGGATGTTTTTTATTTTGTCGAACTTGACTGTTTTTCATCTTGTTCCTGTGAAAGTATTTTAACAAACACAGAATCAAACTAATACTCCAACAATATCAACTGATTTCACTTTAAAGGCGTTTTTATTAGAAGAATTGAGATCTACAGTGAGATAATCAATAAGTAATCAGGATCAGTGTTTGTTTGAATGCATCATGACTGTCAGACTGCTGTCGTGTGTTTGTATAGATGACCAGTAGAAACCAGTAGAGTCAGATTACAGCAGGTTTAACTGATAATATCATTCTTTAGACAGAAAACTGGAATAAACAACGGCTGCAACATAATATATTTATTATTATTTTTATTAATTATAAATGATTGACTCTAACCCATCAGTCAGCAGTGAAACATAACGGTTACTTCGCTATTGGTTCATCCCCTCGAGGCTCCGCCTCCGTTCATGCACTCACCGTCCAATCAGGAGGTAGTCCCCTTCCCTATAAAACCCCAGTCTGCGCCTTGCTCGTCTCCCTTGAAGACTCAGCAACCGCCACCAGGACCAGCCGGGCTGGTAGTTAGAGGGCCTCGCACGTACTCGGAACTGGGGTTACACCAGGTAACCGTTATTTCTGTCGTACGTGCTCTGCCCTCTAACGGGCTAAGCTATTGGTTAAAACCTTAGGCGAAGGCCGTAGGGATGAGATGTACCCCCAGCTGTGCCCAACCCTGCCAACATGCCAACCTCCACACACCCCACAGGTCCTAGTTCGAGTGCCACTGAGGCAACTCGCACCGGCCTGCGACGACAGCTGCTAGACAGGCGTTGTCACGCCGAACCTCCATCTAGACTAGATGAAGGTTCCGTCACCTGTGCACCCAGCACAGCATGTGACACAGAGCTAGCAGTCACATCCCTTAGATAGGACTGCACAAAGGTAGAAGTCGAAGACCAGGAGGCGGCCAAGCAGATGTCTGCCACCGAGACACCCCTGAAAAGAGCCACTGAGGCAGCGGTGCTCCTAGTAGAATGCGCCCTTAGCCCCACCGGGGAAACACGCCCCATCGCCTCATAGCCCCCCCGGATGGCCGCGCAAATCCAATGGGCAAGCCGCTGAGAAGACAGTGGAGCCCCATGAGCCCGACCGCCATAGCAGACGAACAGCTGGTCAGATCGCCGAAAAGCCGCAGTGCGCTCAACACAGATGGAGACCGCGCGCACCGGGCACAACGTGTGAAGACGTTCCTCGTCCGATGATGCGTGAGGTTGGGGAAAGAAAGCTCTCAAGCGAACAACCCTGGACCGGAAAGAGGCGGTAATGACCTTCGGCCGAAAAGACGGGTTCGGACGCAGCTCCAGCGCCTCCCTGTCACCACTGACCGACATGCAAGCCGCATGCACAGACAAGGCCCCCAGGTCCCCTGCCCTTTTTGCCGAGGTCAAGGCTAACAGGAGCGCCGTCTTGATCGACAGGGCCTCCAATTCTGCCTTCTCCAGTGGTTCGAACGGTGGGCCTGCCAGGCCGTCCAACACCATCTGGAGGTCCCACTGGGGAACCAGGCGTCGAGCAGGGGGCCTCAACCGGCGAGCCCCCCGTAAGAAGCGTTTAACTAGAGGGTGACTCTGGGCTGTGAAGCGACCCAACCCATCGTGGCCAGCCATAATAGCTGCCGCAAACACAGCTAAAGGGGATGCCGCACAACCGCCGTCAAACAACCCATGCAGGAAGCCCAAAATATCCTGCAGAGAACAAGAGCTGGGCCTGAGGTCCCTGGCCTTGCACCAACCTGAGAACACCCGCCATCATGACGCGTAGATTTTTGCAGTGGACGGGGCACGAGCATGTTGAATCGTAGAGACAACTGCAGCCTGGAGGCCCAAGCCCCCTGATCTCACCCTCTCAATCTCCAGACCAAGAGGTGCCGACCCAGAACCAAGCGCGAGAGGATGGAGCCCCCTGTCTGCCAGAGAGCCAGATCCGGCACCGGCCACGGGCCTGCCTCCACTAGCTGGACCACAGCCGGAAACCACTGGGCCCTGGGACTGTCGTGCGCCACCACTATCACGGCTAAATGCTGCATCATCAGCCTCAAGGGCGGGAAAGCATACAGCAGACCGTGAGGCCAACGTGGATGAGCTAATGCATCCACCCCCAGTGGGGGGGCGTCCGTCGGCCTCAGAGAGAATCATAACAGACACAGGGCTTCTCTCTGTTCGGGAACAGGTCGGCCACCGGTTGTCCGAACCGCTACCAGACCTGTGCTGCCACCTCCGAGGAGAGGCTCCATTCCTCCCACAACGGACCCCCCGGGACATCCTGTCTGCCCCCGTGTTGAGGGAAGCCGGAACGTAGCGAGCCCTCAAAGAAGACGGGTAGCGATCTGCCCAGGTCAAGATGGACTCAGTCAACCTGTGTAGTGCTGGCGAGCGAACCCCCCCTTGCCTGTTCAGGTAAGCCACAGTCGTGGTGTTGTCTGAGCGTACCATGACATGCCTCCCTCTGAGCTGAGGGGCGAAGTGTTGCAGCACCTTCTGTACCGCCGTCAGTTCCAGCAAGTTGATGTGCCGGGAGGAGTTCTGCCACATGCCCCCCACACTGGCCTGGTTGAAGGTCCTGCCCCAACCTGCCAGGGAGGCGTCTGTGAACACTTGAACGTAATGAGAGACGCACCCCAGTCGTACCCCCTGGCGAAGGCGAGTGGGAGAGTCCCAGAATATCACATCTCGCCGTGCCAGCACTGGCACACGAAGCTCGCGGCACTTGTCGTGACGTGGGTGCAGCCGGGGCCGAACAAACCAGCGCTGCAGGTTCCTCATGTGCAGCAGCCCCAGACGCATCACAGGGTGGGCTGCCGACATCATACCGAGGAGAGACATGATGCTGCCCGCTGGGACTGGAGCCAACCCCCTCACTCGGCGGGCCAGCTGTAAAATCGCTGTGACTCGTGCTTCCGACAGCCGTGCTGTCATGGCCCGGGAGTCGACTCGGCAGCAGGAGACTTTTGCTGGGGTTGACAGCGAAACCCAAGCGCGTGATGTGCTGAATGACCAGCGCTGTGTGGGCCTCGGCCTCCTGTCTGGAGGCAGCGAGAATCAGCCAGTCGTCTATGTAATTCAGGATTCTCACCCCCTTTTCCCTGAGCGGTGCCAATGGCGTCTCCACACACTTGGAGAACGTGCGCGGGGAGAGGGAGTATCCGAACGGAAGACGACCGAACTGGTAACATTGACCGTCCATCGCGAAGCGCAAGTACTTTCTGTGATGCTGCAGGATGGGGACATGGAAATATGCGTCGGTCAGATCGATGGATGTCATCCAGTCACCAGGCCGAATGCATTACAGAAGCTGCCTGATCATTAACATACGAAAAGGCCGATTTTTTGGGCACCGTCCACGCTTCTGAGTCGGGAACCAGGGTTACTGCTCCCTTGAGTAGGGAGTATCTGCCTCCTGTGCTCCCTCCTCCGGCGAACTGACAGCCGAGAGCGACGGAGAACCATCCGCATCGAGACCGGGCGAAGTCACCGAGCTTCGCAGTGGGTCGTGATTTTTACTGGTTCCTCCTTCCATGGAGATGGTACTCGTGAGGAAAGCCAGCCTTGCACTCTGCTGCCGCAGCGTTACGACTGCCATCTTGCGTCCGGTTCATACCCGACTGCCCACGGCGCTCATCTCTGACGTCATCAGTCAATGTGGAGGGGTCAGAGCCAAAAATGGCGGCGACTAGCACCGCTAGCTGCGCTAACCATGCTAGCTGGGTTACGCGGCTCAACTTGAGACCGCTTATGAACCTGCGGGAACCCCAAAGTGTGAGTACACTGCACCCATGATGACGCCGTTTCACCACCGTGGGTCGAAACTGCGTCACCAGTAGGAGCTACCATATGCGTATACTCCCTACCCGGGTAGTATGCCGAAGAGAGCGGCGGCGACTAGCAAGCCAGTGACCCTTAAACAACTTATTAGCCTGCTTGCTAATGGTTGCTAACTCACGGCTAGCCGCGCTACCATCTGAACCATACTGTGCAACAGAAAGTGAAGAGCTGGAAGAAAATCTGTCAGAGACCATACACCATTTACGCCCTTTATTTTTAAAATAATATGGCTGCTGACGCTGATGCTGCCTCCGCCCAGAGACAGACTCCCGCGACGGTCCCGCGGCATCCCCACCACGGCCGCATTCCTAGGCGGGAAAGCCGAAGCTTGTGCTGGCCGATGCCGCCCCGCTGGACCCCACCACGGAACGCTCCCGTCGATGGCCCTGCTGGCGGTGTTGCTGAGGCTGGGACTGCTGCCGCCGCTGCCGCCGTGGTCTGCACCTCAGTCACCTCCGACGCCAAAAGCTCCATCTGCTGGTGAGTGTGGCAATCCAGCCAGCCCGCCAAAAATGCCATGTTGTTTGCCAGTGCCACCACCTCGGCAGCACCGGCATAACAACGGTCAAAAAAGCCAGCTGTTGTCCGGTCCCTCTTGGATGGGAGCAACGGTCGACCCTGGCCGGGCCAGAAAGAGGCAGAGGGAACGAGGCAAACTCAGACTTCATCCTCGATGGGGGGCACCCCTCGGTCCCACTCCCACCCCTCGTCCGTGGCATACGGGCCATACGCCATGGCCGGGGGCTTCGCACCTAGGGGGGCGTGCCACTCCCGTTGAGTGTGCGTGAACACCGGCACCATCTGAGGGACCACGACACAGAGACGAGACCTGCCACGTGGTTGACCAAGGAGGCCCGTGGTAAAATCCGGGACCTTGGCAGGTGGCTGGGGAGGCAGAGGAATAGCCATCCTGGCTGCTGCCGAGTCAAACAAGCCCGACAGGTCATCCATCGGGTAACGGTGGTCCGCTGGCGCGTCGTCCCCCTCTCCGTCGTCGTCCTTCATGAAGAGAGCAGCCGGATCCTCTAAAAACAAGGCTTGCTGGCCATAATCCCAAGAACAAACAATCACACTCCAGTAGACGCGACACCGGATGGTGACATACTTCGCAGAACTAGAGTCCAGGTTGCAGAGTTGGAAAAAGGGAGACGAGCAAGGCGCGGCCTGGGGTTGTATAAGGAAGGGTGCTACCTCCTGATTGGACGGTGAGTGCATGAACTTTGACTCAGGTGCCGAGGCGGAGCCTCGAGGGGATAAACCAATAGCGAAGCCCGTTAGAGGGCAGAGCACGTACTGTCACTGTGTCTCGAGAATATTTAAATGACCTGAGCCAGTAATCAATGACCAGAATTATTGCTGATTCAATCTGTCAGTTGGCCGATTGATAAATGATGAATATTTTCAGCTGCAGAATAAACTGAAAGTTTAGATCCAGACTGAAGGAAGAGGCTGTGATCAGAGTCTCCAGGTCCAGAACAAAGTCGTCTTAAAAAGCTACAAACAGACCTGAAGTCAGAGTTTAATAAGAGATGAGTGTGTAACAGTTGAATGTCAGTAATATCTGCAGCTCTGGACTGTTGAGGTCAAAACAATAATTGTACTGTGACACAAACAGTCTTTACTGAACATCATGTGTTAGAGCTGCGCCCAGGCAGCCTCAAGTTACTATGTTTCACTCTGTTTACAGCCTGTTTACAGTCTGTTTACAGCCTGTTTTCAGTGTGTTTTCTGCCTGTTTCTTCTGAGTGTTTTGTAACTGTTCAGGTTTTCTGCCTGCTGACACACAAAGAGGAAGCGGTGTTACTAAATATCATCAGCTTCCTGTTTGCTGAGGAGGAAACGGTTCATCTGACAGATATGAGGAAACATGCAGGAGGTCTTACTCTGTCAGAACACCAGCAGACTGTAGTTTAGACTGATTCTTCTGTTCAGACTGTTTGTGTTGAACATGATGGTTGATGCAGCTCAGTTCAGAGTCACGACCAACAGCCACATCACTGACGTTTCACAGTATCGAGTCGTCATCCCATAACATAGATAACAAATCCTGTAAAACTCCATGTTGGGATCTGACGTCCAGCCCACAGAGTCGACATATAAAGACTTTTAGTCAGAGCAGGAAGGTGACATCAGCGTGAGGCAAGCAGAAGGAACCAGATTATAATTGCTGACCTCCTTCATTACAACAAACAGGAGAAACCAGCATCAACAAGTTTCAGGTGTGGGCAGATCCACAAGCTGTGGGTCCAGACCAGGACCCCAGGACCCCACAGAAGAGCCGCACTCACTCTTTTAATCTCCACTTCCTGTTGACATGAGACGTTAAGTTAATTCAGGAGCTTCTTCCAACAAAACATATTGTTAAAAATGGCTTGTTTGTGTCTGTCTAGATTTACTGGCCCCTCCTTCACTGTGATGTCAATAGAAACTGACCTCAGAGCTGCTGTGTGTGTGTTCATTACTGTGACTGAGTTTCTCTTCAGTCACAGTAATGAACACACACACACACACACAGTCCTACAGCTGATTATTCTCATACTTTAATGTTAAATATTAAAGACTCAACATGCATTAAAATCACCTGCTTTGATTGTGAGAGGAGATCAATAGGTATAAATTGCTGTGCAGTTTGCGGTCAGATGGGTTTCAGTGATTGGTCGCAGCTGCTTGTCTCATCCAATCAGAATCCAGCTGAAGGTCACTGAGTTTCACTGTGACATCACACTCAATAAATACATCCATCCATCCATCCATTTTCTATACCGCTTATCCTCTTAGAGGGTCGCGGGGGGCTGGAGCCAATCCCAGCTGACATTGGGCGAGAGGCGGGGTCCACCCAGGACTGGTCGCCAGTCAATCACAGGGCTGACACATAGAGACAGACAAACATTCACACTCACAGTCACACCTACGGACAATTTTGAATCACCAATTAACCTAACCTGCATGTCTTTGGACGGTGGGAGGAAGCCGGAGTGCCCGGAGAGAACCCACGAGGACACAGGGAGAACATGCAAACTCCTCAATAAATACAGTAAAAATATAAAAACAATCAATGACACCAGATCAGGGTCTAGCATTGAAGCATCCTGGGACATGATCATGAGGAAGTGATGTGTGTGTGTGTGTGTGTGTGTGTGTGTATGTGTTTTTCAGGTGTGCGGTGCTGGCCTGTAGACCTGGACGCGTCTGTTCTGGATCAGCAGCTGAAACTGTTTGTGTCAAGACACTCAGCCTTCCTGTCACAGGACGTCCCAGGTGAGACGACACACACCTGCTGCAGGTTTCACCTTTATGTAGTGTGTGTTTCTGAAGGTCAAAGGTCAGTGTGTTTGCAAACAGATGATGCAGGCTGCCACTGAGTTCCTGTCTCAGGACTTTCACACTAAAAGCCCCAGTTAGAGACAGTACGTCCCTCAGACGAGAGCTGCTGTGATTCAGTGCTGATGTAAACTGAACAGCCAATAGGACTGGGACGTGATGGGAGGAAGAAGATATGATGAAGATCATTTAGTCAGCTGCTTTAATGACTGTGTGCTACTTCCTCACTCTAACAGCTCAGAGCAGTTCACTCCCTCCTGTGCTTTTGTTCTCAAAGATGCTTCATAAAGCGCTGTGTTGTATTATATTATGTTATATATTATATTCTGTTATGTTTCATTGGGTTTTATGATTCTATTCATACAGGTGTTAAACCTCTGGCAGGTGTCTCGGAGGTTCAGTCAGTCATCACACAGTCATCTGCCTCGTACTTCATTTCTTCTCTTTGACCTGATTATTGATCAGGTCTGTGCTGAGCCGTTAAACTGATGAAAACAAATCAGAACTGAGTTCTGGAGGAACTTTTGATTATTAAACTCAGTAAAGTGAAAGATGGAAAAAGTTTGATTTTAGTGAAACGAAAACTTTACTGAGCTCTAAAGGTGAAAGGTCAGCCGCCATCGCCTGACAGGAAGTCTGAAGGACGATATCATCTGTCTCTCAGACTGAGGCGACAAGTTGTTTTACTGTGTGTGTGTGTGTGTGTGTGTGAGAGAGACAGACAGTTGATTGTCTGATTCAAACACAAACACAGTCAGCTGAGACTCTGCTGAACAGCCTGCAGAGAGAGAGAGAGAGACACACACACACACACACACACACACACACACACACACAGACTTCAGTCATGTGATCGTTGCTGATCTCTGGTTCTTTAACTTGATTGACCTCATCAGCCAATCAGGGCTCTCCGATGCTGGAGCTCGTTAACGTCTGTGATGTCATCAGATAATCCTCGTTAACGAGGAGGAAAAGAAACAGACTCTGCTCCCTGCACCTGTCATCATGGCAACCACCCGGCCAGCTGACTGGAAGGATGCAGAGGAGTTGGCTCAGGGTCAAAGGTCAACTCAGAGGGACGGGTCACTGTTTATCTGTTAGAACTGAGTCAGAGCTGGTAACTAGTTAAACTACTGCAGATACTGAACTCCACAGTCTGACCATGTAGAGTCCAGTATCTGCAGTCATCGCGGTGTGAACATGAAGCTTCATCAGGTCTGTTTAGTACAAAGTCCTCTTTGTGTTTCCACTGCAGCTCAGCTCTGTCAGAAGAAACACTTTAACTTCAGAATATATCTCCACTCAGAAGGACGACGGTACATTTCGTCCTCATCACTTCCATTAGAAGCACATTAGGAAATGAGTGCACTCTTCTTCGTTGGTATCATTATTGAGTAGCTGACAGATATCACAGAGCTTCACGTCTGTGTGAGACGCTGCCATCTGTCTGAATAAAGACAAACTACATGTTGCTGCTTCAGTGAGAGAAAACAGTGTTAATGTCCTGCTGACCAGCTGCTGTGTTTTCCTGCAGGTCAGCGGACTCTGCAGCACAGCGGAGACATTCTGGACACACAGGTTGTGGTGAATCCAGCTCACGACTTCATCTGCTCAGAGGTGAGAACTGATGGAAATACAGAGAATCAAGAGAAGTTCTTCTTTTAAGGGCAACTCTACCCACAGATTCTGCAACAGAGGAGTGAGGGAACCACACCTGTAGGAGGCGTGGCCTCGTGGCTACGTAGTGTGTGGGTCAGGAGACATGGGGGAGGGAGACTGACACTGATTAGTCTTTTTGGATATAAGTTTCATGATGTAGGTCCCAACCGGTCGAGACTCTGTCAGCATCGGCCTCACAGGTTCAGGCTGATTTAAAACAGTAGATGGCGTGTTGAAACATTTTCAACCCATGAAATGCAGATTTTTATAAATTTGGTAAGAAATGTCAATATTAACAGCAGCATTGATGTGTTTCATCACAGTGCAGTCATATCATTTAGAACAGGTTGAAGTGTGCAGTAGCTCTTTAAAAAACTGAAAACATCTCCTTGTTCCTCAGTGAACACTGAACAGGGTCAAAGTGTCTGTTTAGCTTCAGATCATGTGTTTGGATCCGTTTCAGCATTTGTTCCTTCTGATCCACATGATGTCAGTCCTCCTCAGCTGCAGCTCTGCTGTATATCTGTGTTCATTGACGTGTCGGCCTGAAGAGAAACCATCTGTTGAATTGATCCGATCAGATTCCTGCAGTTCAACCCTCTGTGAAAGAAGTGCCATGTAATAGGTTATAGATTAGATTCAACTTTGTCATTGCACAGAGTAAAAGTACTGACACAACGAGATGCAGTTTGGCATCTAACCAGCAAAGTGCAGAGTAGTGTGCATATGTATAGAGGTAATATATAGAATTAAAGCTGCAAGCAGCGATGAACGGGTCCTCGCACACCTGATCAATTTCAGCCGAGTTACAACAGTTTGATTGTTCATGATGGAACATCGAAATTCGCCGCACCGCCGTGACCACGCCCTCTGGTGAAAAGTCAGTTTTCACTGTACAGCATCATCAACGTGTTTAGGCTTTAGTGGCCAATTTTGAGGTTGTTCTGCTCAACCCACTCTGAGTGGCATGTTTGGGGCCTCTAGGACAATGTATAGTCCAGTTATAAAGCACTTCCTGTGTGGCGGCAAAACACCTAACTTCCACGCCACCTCACGGGCAGACCGTGTAACGAAAACAAAATCCACGAGTATTGCTTGATGGCCATCTTGTTAAGAACGCATGGTCCAAGTTTCAAAGCGATCCCTTAAAATCTGTAGGACGAGTTCGCAAAAGTACGAGGGCAGGAAATGGCCAAAAATGAACAGTTTATTAAAAATAACTGAGTTCCTGTTGGGTTTGGGGGGGGGTCCCCACTGGCTTTTTTGTAAGTCTGGACATGATACACATGCATACCAAATTTGGTGCATGTAGGTGAAACGTGTAGTTTGTTAAACGTCTATAGGTGGCGCTACTGAGCCATTTTGCCACACCCATGCGCAACAACCATAAAATATGTAAATTTTCACCACTTGTGACGCATGTGCAAAATTTCATGAGTTTTCAAGCATGTTTAGCCACTCAAAAATGCAATTCATTTGTTGAAATAATAATAATCCTTAGAAATACAATAAGGTCCTACGTACTGTAGTGCTCGGGCCCTAATAAACAGTAAGAGGTACATATATGCAGATGTATACAGTATGAACATGCGCAGAAGGTACAGTAGGAAACATGCAGTGCAGGTACAAGTATAGATAGTAGTATAAATATGTATACTATGAGAGCATACATAGTACAGGTGAAAGTAGTCATAGATGTGTTTCCTGTTCAGGTCCGGCGGCTGGTCTGTGATTCGTCCCGACACAAACTGTTGGTTTTGGCCGGTCAGTGTGTCGAAGATAGCGGAGACATCGTGTTACAGAGAGGCTGCTTCTCTCTCAAACACTTCATCCACATATTTGCTGACGAAGAGGTAAGAAAATGTGTCAGACTGATAGTTAATGAAAGGTTTGTGCGTCAGTAAAAATTATAGATGTTCAGAGTTTCTCCCATTAAACTGCTAGCGAAGGTGTTTAGCTCTTAAAGCACTCTTCCCTGGATTTGTGCACGACTGACAACTGTTTTTAATATTCAGATTAAGAATGTCTGTCATCAGTCATGTAATTTCTCTCTGTTTCAATAGGTTGGAGAGTTGTTGAGCTCTGCAGATCCGGCGGTGAAGGCCAGCCTCACCCTCAGCTGTCCAAACTATGGTCTTTGGAAGGACTCCGTGTTGGAGAAACACAACCTGCAAGACTTCATGAACATCCAGATCAACCCTCCTGTGGTTCTTCCAGAAATGGAGGGTCTGCAGGAGTTTACGGAGTACCTGTTTGAGTCGTTTGAGCCTGAATCTCCCTTTGACCTCCTGGAGCCCCCAAGCACCGTTGGATTCCTGAAACTCTCGCGGCCCTGCTGCTATATCTTTCCCGGTGGGAGGGGGGACTCGGCCTTCTTTGCTGTTAATGGTTTTAACGTCCTGGTGAATGGTGGCTCTGATCCCCGCTCCTGCTTCTGGAAACTGGTTCGACACCTGGACAGAATCGACTCTGTGCTCCTGACTCACATTGGTGTGGACAATCTCCCCGGGCTGAACAGTCTGCTGTGGAGGAAAGTAGCTGAGCAGGAGGAAGAGTCTTCTGGATCTCAGACTGAAGAGGACTGGCTGAAAAACCTCATCTCCCCTGAAATCGGGGTGGTCTTCCTCAATGCTCCCGACAGATTGAAGTCCATACAGGGAGATCCCAGCGAGCTGCGGAGTTGTGACCAGGTGGCACTCACTCTGCAGCACCTACAAAGACTGGCAATCAAACCTGAACCTCTCAGTCGGTCCAACGGACCCAGTATAGAGCCAGTTATCTTGTTTCAAAAAATGGGAGTTGGCCGTCTGGAGCTGTACACACTGAATCCAGTCAGCAGCAGCAAAAACCTTGAAGCTTTAATGCAGATTTGGCCAAACAATGGATCAAATGTAAAGGGCTCAGATCTTCCACTACCATGCCTTGTTTCCATTTGTGCATTGCTGGTCTGGCATCCTTCCAGCCCTCAGGAGAAGATCATTCGTGTCTATTTCCCAGGGTGCACACCGCAGACCAAGATTCTGGATGGACTTGAGAAACTCAAACATCTAGATTTCCTCAAACATCCGGTTGTGTGTTGGAAGGACCTAGAAACCTCCAAAACTGAGAAACAACCAAAACGAGCAGAGAGTCGGGAAAGCCTTAAGTCCCAGTCTAAGGACGTCAGACCCAGTAGTGCCTTGCAGAAAGACAAGCTTGGACGAGTAGATGTCAGAAAGCAAGAGGTGAAAACAAAGCCAAAGGCAGCAGGTGATACACCACCTAAAGAGAAGAAGAATGGGGAAGAAAAGCCAAAACTAAAGGATTCAGACGCTAAATCAAAGCCCCCGAAACCTGTTGAAAAGCTTGTTCCAAAGAAAGATGTGTCAAAAGAAGAGAAAAAGGAAGTCAAAAAGAAGGACGAGAACGCCCCTGCTGCAGTTGTAAAGAAAGAAGAGAGTGGAGAGAAAAAGAAAGAAGCGGTAAAGAAGGAAACTCTAAATACAAAACCAAAGAAAGACATCAAACCTGAACCAAAAAAAGACAGCAAGAAGGATGTAAAAACTGAGGAGAAGAAAACCGCAAAGCCAGCCATTAAAGAAGTGAAGAAAGCAACAAGTGCAGGATCAACAGCAAGTACAGAACTAAAAAAAGCTTCGGGCAAGAGCGGGACTCTAAAGAAAGATGGGACTCTTCCAAAGAAAGACACTTCGAATAAAGGGACAAAAGTTAAGCCAGGTTCAAAGGATCAGGAAAAACAGAAGGAGGCAGACTGCTCCAAATTGTCAACACCTGAAGACATGACGGCTGAATTTGAAAGACTTCGATTGGAAGATGACAATGGGAACAGTGGTCCAAACTCGAAGGTCGCTTCAGTCATGAATTCTAATGCCGCAAAGACCAATGAGAACCAGACCTCGACAGTAGAGAGTCCAGAGAAGTTTCGCTGTATGGAGGTGGACCAGGACATGGTCGCTGCCTCCTCACCTCTTGCCAAGACTCCAAAGGGTGATGTCAGTGTTAACTTTGATCTCACGCTGACTGCATACCAGCCGGTTGGGGGCTCCTTGAGAAACGGAACAGATGACATCTGCGCAATCTTAGAGAAAAAAACTCTGGAGCTGGTCTCTCCTGCAGATTCTGCCCCTAAATGTGCAGGACATTCCCCTTTCCATCAGTCCCCTGAAGAGGACATTCGGGGTTTAGTTGAGGACAGCAGCCTTGGGGCAAGAGGATCCAGTCTGGGCTTCGAGGATTACAACCAGGCAGGTTCTTGTAGGACCTCCGACCGGAGCTCCCTGAGGGAAGGTCTGGAAAACTCCACGTCCTCTCAGGACAAACAGTCCAGTCTTTTGACGCTCAGTCCTTTCAAAGACGACTCCACCACCATGACCTCCATGCCGGCCGAGGTTGGCTCTCCTCAGTCTACAGAAGTTGATGAATCCCTGTCTTTTTCTTTAGAGCAAATGCTGCCACCCACTTCAGCATCACCCAAAGGACCCATGGGAGACGGAGTCTACTCTAACGGACATGTTAGCGACTCGGACTCCAACACAGGGATGGCCTTACCTCTGAGATCAAACCATAATGGGCGTTGTGGAAATGGATCAGAGGAACACATCCACGGGATGTCAGAACTCATCTCAGATGTTCCACATGATGTTGATCTCTGCTTGGTGTCGCCTTGTGAGTTCCAGCACCCCAAGACTCCAGAGAACCATCAGCAGCATGTTAGCCCTGGCCTCACCACCAGTAACTCGCCAGACCTCTCTGACAACAACAACCACTCACAGGATCAAAGCAGCAGCGACTGCCCTTCAGCCTACAGCCAGGAAACTCCACCCACATCAGTTAGCGATTCCCTCGTGATGGCCACAGACTCTGACGTCCCACCCAGTACAGAGGAATGTCCTTCCATCACAGCAGATATTGACTCTGATGATGATTCCAGTAGCATGTTCCCACCCAGTCATTCACAAGATCATCCCAGTCAACACTCCTCACACATGGGAGGGCAGCTTTCTGCCCATGACCCACCACCAGCCCCGGTCAAGGATTTGTCCCCGTTACCACCCCAGCCTGGAGCCTGCATGGCCGACACAGAGGCTGACGGTTCAAGCAAGAGCCTGAAGAGTTCAGCTGCCAAGACCAAGAAACCAACAGGTATGACACAGAAGGTGACCTCTGGAAATACCATAGCCCAGAACGTTAAGTCCAAAGCCGGCAGCTCCATGGGGTCACTAAAGATGACCTCCAGCCTCGATACAAAGCCATCATCACGAAATTCACTCGGAGGCTCCAGAATTGGAACTGCAAAACCTTCATCCTCAGGTAGGCATAGTCCTGAAATCACTGAAAGGGCACTGTAAGAGAAACGGAATGCAATAGAAGCTCATGAAACTTTGGGCCTCATTCATGAAATGTTTGTACACACAGATTTTATTCTAACTTGTGTGAACGAGCAAACTAAATATTTTCATCAATGCCCCCCCCCACCACCTTAAAACTTCTCATCCATCTGTCCTTCAGTTGCTTGTCATGCGAACGTGGTGGCAACGCAGCAGCAATACAACCTTTTCCTCAGCAACTTTCTCCAACTCTCTCTAGCTCCTCTGTGATTTCATTATGCTAATAACTGATTGCCTAGAACATACATCCAGTCTAAGAACAATCCTGATTCACAAAGATTGTGTAGGTTTTTTGTGGGGAACAGTTTTAATCTCGTTCTTCTGACTTCCTCCCAGCTTCCAAAGCTGCAGGTTCTGAGGGTTCTGCGGTCTACGTGGACCTGGCCTACCTGCCGTCTGGCTGTGCCTCCTCCACCGTGGACCTGGAGTTTTTCAGACGTCTTCGCTCCTCGCATTACATCATCAGCGGAGACGATCCTGTGAAGGAGGTGGCGATGAGGAGCATCCTGGACGCTCTGCTGGAGGGGAAGAGCAGCTGGCCGGAGGTTCAGGTCAGTAAAAACACTGAGTGATGTTTGTTTTCTTCATGTTCTTATGATCTGTTCTCTGACTGGTCTGTTTCCCTGACCTGTCCTCAGGTGACTCTGATTCCAACGTTTGATTCGCTGGTGATGCACGAGTGGTACCAAGAGACCCACGACAGGCAGAGGGAGCTGTCAATCACTGTTCTGGGCAGCAATAGCACCGTAGCCATGCAGGAAGAGACCTTCCCCGCCTGCAAGGTGGAGTTCTGAGCCCGCAGCCCCGCCTGCTGAAAGCCCTGCCCACCGCACCTCTGACCTCTGCCCAGGTGGATGAGGAGAGAAAGGAGACTTTTGTTGTTGCCATGGTTACATCCAGACCAGACCAATGAAAGGTCATGTTCAATCAGGCTTCCTTAAAAATCTGTCAGCTGAACCTGAAAGCCCCACCCCCTTCAGTTGAGTGATTTTAGTGAGCAATGCTCAGTTACTCCCCCCACAGCTCTCACTGTTAGTCTGAAGGTTGATGAGACAGGAAGTCCAGTCAAAGGTTAAAGTGACAGTATCTGAACGAGATGCTGGTCTCTTAAATAAGAAACGGTTTCCTTTACACTTCCTGCACCTGTGTGACATCACTGCACGGTTACTACCTGTCACTTCCTCTCTGCTGGATCAGGACCTTCAGCTCACCTGCTAACAAACATTAGCACATTAGCAGGAGGCAGAATATTAACACTAATGTCCCAATTTGATTCAGTTTCAGTTCAAAGAGTGAATTTGATTCTTGAAGATTAAATTACATCATATAAATAAATATGAAAATACTTATTGATCCGGGAACTGGGAGTACTGGAACAACACTGGACCACTTAAAAGGAAACTTAAACTCTAACATTTATAATAAGCACAGAACATTAAGCACAGATATTCATTGAGAAACAGCACAGATACAAATACAATGATATAAAATATAGCATTAGTTACTAATGTTAGCATAACTTGCACTGGTTGTTGCTCGCTAACAGCTCAGTGTTCAGCTGTAACTTCAGTTTCACTGATTGTTCTTCAGTTTTAGTTTCAGTTTTAGATTTGTTTGGTTTTTATGCCAAGTTGTACTGAAGCTCAGTGTCCTCCAAATAACAAAGAAACTCGATGCTGTTTCATAAATATGAGATGTGCTTTTCTTAAGATCTGTATTTCTTAATCTTTATTTTTATTTAGTAACGCGCTTTTCATCACATAATTTAGTCTCTTAGTTACAAAATCTTTATTACGTAATCTTAATTATGTCGTAATTACGCAATCTTTGTCTCGTAATTATGCAAATTGTATTTTACAATTTCATCTGGTGATTACGCAATCTTGTAATTATGCAATTCTGTCTAGTAGTTACACAATCTTCATCTTGTAACTACAAGATCTTTATCTTCATTTACGTTTCCATGTAACTCAGTGATATTTACCTCGTAGTTACTCGATCTTTCTCTCGTAATTCTGAGATCTTTATCTCATCATTAAGATACTTTTATCATTATAGTTATAAGATCAATATCTCATAATTAAAAAAGATGTTTTTCTTGTAATTATAAGAAACAGATTCCAAAATAAGAAGAGAACATCTCAGTGTTTTGTTTCAGTTCAGGAGAGAAACTGTGTTGAAGCTTCTGATCCAGCAGACTGCAGAGACTTTCTGAGTTTCGAATATTCACTCATAAATCTTTCAGTAGATATTTGGGACCACATGTTGCCTATAAAAAGCTTTGTGATCAGTTTTATCATGTGAAGGTTTAAACACGACTGCATGTGGCACAGAGCTCAGATCAGATCAAACATTTCCACCTGTTCTTTGTTCAGAAACGTAGTTTTAATTCTTACTGTGTGAATTGTTGATTATTCTGGTCTGGTATTAAAGACATGTTTTTCCCTTCAGTTTGGTCTGCGGCTCTGAATACTACATTACCCATGAGCCTCAGCTGCTGTGTCATATTCAGAACTAAAATCTGAAACTGAATTGATTCAAAATGTCTGAATTTATCCGAGTTCTACAAAGACCGACTAAAGCCTGCAGAGTGTGGAGCTCTCTGATTGGATGGTTCTTACAGCAGTGCTTTCTGGGACTTGTAGTACTTTTCAGATGATTTAAAGCAGCCAGTTGAATCTGAGGGAAAGATCAATATATCAATATCTGTTGCATGTTTGTTTGTTTTGTGCATTTAATGTTTTTTAGTTTAGAAACGACGACTGAACCATGAAGCGAAAACTCGACCGTCCTTTAAGTTTTGATTTCTGTGCGTCGGCTCAAAAAAACCAACAAACGAAACATTTCAATCTTTAACTTATTTATTTATTTTCTTTTTTTAATTTTTAATTTTTTTTACAAATTGTCCTTTTTTAAATTCACGTCTGCGTTTTGACGAAATCCCGAGGCTGAACTTTGGTACGAGCTCCGACTTTTATCACCGATCAGCAGAATTTAATGTTTAATAATATTTGATAATTAAATGTTTCGCTCATTTAATTCTCGTCCAGTTTTATTCAGATAGAAAATATTGCTCAAGTTAATTGATCGGTGAACCTTAAAGGGCTAAACACACAAACACCCTGCTCTTAAGTTCAGGGGTTTCTCTGAATGTGAAGCCGACCTCTCTGCTGGGTGAAGGTTTTTCATTGGACGATGAAACGCTGTTTTTATAAACAACATATCTGTTGATCTGCAGCGTGATGCTTTCATCAGTGGAAATAAAGTTGGAATGTTGTTTAAATAAAGTCATAATTTAGAGACAAAAACCATATTTTAAGATAAAAATTAACTAAATGAACCGACTATGATTTATAATATTCAGACTTTTAGATCAATAAGTAAAATGACGACTTTCTCAAAATACTTTGACCTTGCATATAATTATGGCTATTTCTTGACTTTTTCATGTGAATTTAAGATTTAATTGTCATATTTTAACTTATTCATGAAATTGAAACTTCATTCTCATAATATTTATAGTTTTTTGTGAAATTGCAACCATATGTTGTAATATTTGGACCTTTTTCTGGTAAAATAATTTTCTCAGAATTACAGCTTTACACTTTTAATGTTTCTCCGAATGACTTCTTTTCATAATATTTCAACTTTATCATGTCAGATTTCTTTGTCTTCATCAGTAACTCTAAAGGCAGAGATGATCTTTGATCCAGTTTAATCAGACAGTTATTACAGTGATTGATTTTCATGTTTTCACCCCAAAACACACACACACACACACACACACACACACACACACACACACACACACACACAAAGGTATGTGTATTGAAACACTAATTTTACTGTAATGATTCTTTCCAAATAAAAGCAGCCCTTTAACAGAGTGTCTGCAGTGTGTTTTATTATGAAAGTTCCGTGTTTCCTGAGTCTTAAGCAGCTTTCAAACAGGATTCCAAAAGTTTAAAGGTGTTTAAAAGTTTTTTTTTGTCCAGGTGTTCCCTGCCTCTCGGCTCCGGCCCCCTGACCCTCCGAGGAGGAGTGGTTATAGATGATGATGGAACTTTAAATCTGCATAATTATCACCTCATCAATGCAACTGATTGATTTGGTTCACCCTCTGCAGTGTGATGCTGCTCTCTGCTGGACTGATAGCTCAAACACACCATCATCATCACCATCATCACCATCATTACTACCATCACCATCATCAAATTATGTTTTTTGTTTCAATTTTTTTTTTAAATTACTTGGGAGTCTTTGTCTCCTCTTCCTCTCCTTTTTTTCCTCCTCTCTTGTTTCCTCATCACCTCTTCTCTCCCCTCCTCCTTCCACCCCCCCCCCCCTTCTCCCTGGTGGGCGGGTCTCTTTTCTCTCGGATGTAGATCAGTTGATTCGGGCTGCAGCGGACTGATCTGCAGTCAGACATGGAGTGAGTACACTTTGATTTCTTCTCTTTAATAATGTCTACTTCTTCTTCCTCTTTGTATATTTTTCTGTGTGTTTATGACGTGAACTGTGACTTGAACGTGAGCATGCGGTGTCTCGTGTGTCGTCATTGTGCGGCATCAGTCCGTCAGACCGCTGAGTCAGGACCTTTATTGCCGGGAAACAGCAGCGGAGCGGAGGGCAAACTGCGCGCAAACTGCACCAAAGTCCATTAGAAATATCAGTAAAATAAGCGGCGAGATGAACAGTGTGATGACTGAGTATCAGAGTCACTGCGACCGACATTAAAGGGTTAAATCACATGCGGAGTGACAAACAGACTGTGCTCTACTTTTCGGGGCGGAAGCAGACCGGACAGAGCTGATCACTAATCAATGCTCAGCACGAGCCTTATAATTACATATTGATCAGTTTTTGCCATGAAGGACCTGATTTATGATCAATATGTGCCGTCAGGCTAGACATGTTAGGACAAGATGACTTCCGGTAGCATTTTTCAAAATAAAAGCCTCTTTAGGGTCCAGTTCTATTAGTTATAATAATGACAAACTTTAATTGTATTTGCACCTTTCATACGTACAATGCAGCTCAACGTGCTTTACAACAAACTGTATAAAACAAACAAATCAACTCAAATGTGGCAAACATTCAAATACAATGAAACGGTCGAGTTACAGGAGTAAAATGTAAAATAAGTTGCAGTAAGATTCAATAAGAACTTCAGATTGAAGCGGTAGACAGACGTTCACAATAAGAGAAGCTGTGGAGGGTTTATCACCTGATAAACTACATCAGTTCTAAAAGAGACAGGAAGTCACGTGAAGATCTCTCTGACTTGTTCTCGTTGTGTTCCCAGATTATTTGATTTAATCCAGTTTCATCCACTTTATTCTGCTGTTTATGATTTATAAAGTTATATCAGTTTAATCGATGGAGACCACTTCAGTTTCTTTTTAGGCTCGTTTTTTAACGTCTGGACAATAGATCTTATTTTCTGCTCAGTGTCTCTGTTAAATAAACTAAACAGATGAATAATGCTGCAGCGTATGAGTCAGTCATTTCCTTAAAGGTTCTTGAGGTTTTGTGGAAAGATTTGACTTAAATCAAAGAAATAATCATATGAAATAAATCACAAATATAAATTCATTATTCATTAATTACTGGAGGTCAGTTAACTGTTCGCAGCAGCTTGACACCAGATCAACCAGCAGGCAGCAGGCTGAACTCACCTGCTGGTTCAATGTGGTCTCTGAGGTATCTGAGGTCTCCCTGGTCTCTGAGGTCTTGGTGTTCTTGCAGGTCTGAAGAGGATCAGAACCGCAAAATAAAAACACTGCTGAATACATTTGGTTAAAATATCTTATAATGTGTAATAACAATAATGATGATGATGATATTATTCCTCTTCAGGATTCAGTTTGGGTCTTAGTGTTTTCAGGAGTCCCTGCTCTCTGCTGGTTTCATTGCGTTCTGTTTTCTTTCCTCTTTCTTCTCTTCTTTTGTCTTTTCACTTATTGATTGATTGATTGATTAGTTTGGCTCTGCTTGAAGAAAAACGAGGAAACACAACACATCCTGAAGTTTCAATATGATACAAACATATTTGTAATCACATGTAAAACTTCTACATGTATTAGACACGGCACTTCCCTCCATGAAGCTGTAATTTAATTTTGAAGGCGAGTCCGGCTCACTTCCGGTGTGTAGTGCTGCAGCGGGGGGCGGAGCCTCAGGGGGCGGATTCATGACAGGACAAGGACACAGACCAGTTCAGGGAGAAACACCAGTCCAGGTTTTATCTGAACTTCGTCACAATAAATCAAACAACAGTATTACAGTTACTACAGTTCCACTGGGTTTTATTGTGAAAAACTCAGCAGGAAGCTGCTCTGAGAGTAAAAACTGCTGTTTGTGTCGACTCCAGACCTGCAATGACTTTTCAATCAATCAATTCATTATTGGATCAATAAACACTCAAATCTGGAACAGTCTAAAAATCACCAATCACTCAGATGAGCTGATTAAAGATAATCACTTCCTGTTTCCTACATGTGGGTAGTCTGTCTGTCTGTCCTCGTCTGTCCTCGACTCGTCTGTATATCCTCATCTGTCCTTCTGTCTGTCTGTCCTCGTCTGTCCTCTGTGTATCTGCTGCAGCTTTTCAAATTAAAAGTCAAAGATGAATTCAGAGAGAAACTGCTGACTCACTTTAAATAATAAATGAGTTTCTTCTGACGGGAACTTTTTCATCTCAAACTGACAAATCAGAGCTACTGTCTCATTACCCATCATGCCTCTCTCCTTATAATGCACCTGGTTTCTCAGATCAATAACTGATCGATCAGAATCAGCTGCTCTGATCTGAAGCTTCTGACTTTTTAATGAAACACTGTGATGTGGACTGTACTGGACTGGACTGGACTATACTGGATTGGTGTCTGCTGGACCGACTGGACTGGTGTCTGCTGGACTGGACTGGACTGGTTCAGTCTGCTGATCTGGGTCAGGGTGGACAAAATAACAGGTATGGGAGGCCGATTAGGGTGAAAACATTGAAATACGTGCACATACACGTTTACAATGTTCACACTCCACCACCTTCACAGGC
The DNA here is from genome assembly GCA_005408345.1 of Macquaria australasica. Classification (NCBI taxonomy): domain Eukaryota; kingdom Metazoa; phylum Chordata; class Actinopteri; order Centrarchiformes; family Percichthyidae; genus Macquaria; species Macquaria australasica. The sequence continues at coordinate 1,002 of SEMN01001422.1, read as the reverse complement.
AGCAGGATACAGGCTACTTGTGTGTGTAGGGCTTTCTGAGTGTGTGCGTAAAATAATTTCAGTGCGAACACACTGAAAACAGTCTGGCACAGAGCCTCCGTGTGTGTGTGTGTGTGTGTGTGTGTGTGTGTGTGTGTGTGTGTGTATGTGTGTCTGTGTGTGTGTGTGTGTGTGTGTGTGTGCGCCTCAAACATTTTTCAGTGCGTCCGGAAGTAGTTCCAGTGTAACCTGAAGACACACTGCCCGACCTGAACCAACAAAACATGAGCTGCTTCCGGTTTCGCCACAATTAAATTTGAAATTTGCAATAAATATTTATCCCCATTGGTTTAGTGATGTTGAACTAAATAATATTCCTAAATCTCTGAGCACATAATAAATTGTGCATATGGTTGTTGTCTATATACACAGTCTGTCAGTACAAGGCTCATCACTCGCTCACAAAGACACCCTGATTTTCACCCTGTTCACCCTGAGTTTATTTTGAAAGTTAGGACAGGAAGTGGTGGTTGCGGTCTTGGTAAAATTGTGCGTCATGTCTACGGTTGATTCAGATCGGGGGGCAACCGGCAGCGACACGGTGGACCACCGAGGTCACTGTAGAAACAAGAGAAAGTTGATGTTCAGTTAGTTAGTTAACTTCCTGTCCAGTGCTGCTGCTCTGCAGTCTGAACTGGTTTTCAGTGGATCCAGTTCAGACCATCAGACCCTGTTGTTCCCCTTAGATTGTCTGTGGTTGAGTCCGGTCTCCATGGAGACGGACAGCAGCTTTGTTCAGGATCCTTTGAGTTCAGCTTCACTAAAACAAAACTGTGCTGAGCTCAGCGAACTTCAACTGGTCCACACACACACACACACACACACTCTCACACACACACACACACACACACACTCACACATACACACACACACACTCACACATACACACACTCACACGCACACACACACACATACACATACACACACACTCTCACACACACACACACACACACACACACCCAC
>SEMN01001421.1:0-58243 GCA_005408345.1 Macquaria australasica | reverse complement strand
GTTAATGTGTTCACAACTTCTTTACGTGGCTCACAAGTGGCCAAACATGTGTTATTGCAGGTTTAACTTTGGATTTTCAGTAATTGCATTACAGTTAGTGGCCTGATGAAAACTGTGTCAAGGTTACACTTAACAATTTAACATAAGTATGCTACTGTGTGTTAAATTAAAACGTGACTAAATCTTTTAAGGAATGTCACTTTAACTTGACTCATTGCTTCCTCTGTGGTCAGAATGTGTGTTACAGCCCATAAGAAGCACACACAGCAGTAAAAGAAGCACCCCTCTTTGAATAAGAAAAATATATTTACATAGTGCATGCATTAACTTGGTCGTACATATACCAAGACATTATGGATAACATTTCTGTGCTCTGTAAAAAAACTGATAAGGTTTATATGAGTATAAAAGCATAATTAAATAAATCTAATTACTCTGATGGCATATGTTTTTGTTGGTAGACTGCATCAAGTTTCTGACCTTTTCTCATTTTTCTGTGTGATGGTTTCAGCCCATTCTGTCAGTGTGTTTCTTCCACTGCCACTGGGAAGGGCCATGACAGACATTGTCTAATTCTACACATAGTGGCTTTAAAAGAGATGTTTTCCTCACGTGTTGAAACTGGTCTTGGAAGCATACTGTAAATGGAACTAAATTATGACTATGTCAACCTTAAGGAGTTGTGAATGTGGTTCTTTGTAATTTGAATGAATTTCTACTTTTCTGGGAGGATGTCTAGGACGGGCACGGTGGTGCAGTGGTTAGCACTGTCGCCTCACAGCAAGAGGGTTCTGGGTTCACACCCGCCGGCTGGCTGGGGCCCTTCTGTGTGGAGTTTGCATGTTCTCCCCGTGTCCTATTGGGTTCTCTCCGGGCACCCCGGCTTCCTCCCACCATCCAACGACATGCAAGTTAGGTTAATTGGTGATTCTAAATTGTCCATAGGTGTGACTGTGAGTGTGAATGTTTGTCTGTCTCTATGTGTCAGCCCTGTGATTGACTGGCGACCAGTCCTGGGTGTACCCCGCCTCTTGCCCAATGTCAGCTGGGATTGGCTCCAGCCCCCGCGACCCTCTGAGGATAAAGCGGTATAGAAAATGGATGGATGGATAGGAGAAAAACAAAAAGATGCAAATGTGAAAGAGACTTTAGACTGTCAAATTTAAATCTGCTTCTCTTGAGTATTAATTAATGCCATTCATATATAGTAACTTTTTTATTTTCCATTTCCTTCATTTTTAGTGTGGTTTAATGGATTTTTATTTCAGGCATTGAAGCAGTAGACTGTGTTGGTTGACTTGATACACGATACCCAACTGTAGGTCTGAGTGTTTTTTTGAATATAAGTGATAACAAAGAGGACTATTTGAAAAGAGAGCCAAAGAACAGGTGTGTACAATAAACACAGCAAATACGTAACTGTTTACGTATCTAGTGCTGCCTGCACAGTAGCTGCTATTCATCAATGCTGAGGGTTATTACATGAATTTTCATAAGATTACTTTGCCATTTCTAGAAACAACAGTACAGAAAAGAAAGTAGCTGAAGTTAGATGAACAAAGGCAGTAAACAAGTGAAAAAGACATATTTTCCAACTCCTCTCAGAAATCAAGTATGAGGTGATCATCAGTCAACAATGTCTAGCTCTGACCTTTGAAGTTGCGTTGTGGAGGATTCCTTCTTTACACATCTTAACAGTTTTAGATGGACTTTAAAGAATACTCCACTGTCCTTAACTCCATTGTAATCCCTTTGATTAATAACTCTGGATTAATTTACAATTCATGTGTCATTTTGACAGTAGAAAGAGATCATCAAGAGCTTTCATCATATATATATATATATATATATATATATATATATATATTCAATTCAATTTAAGTTTTTATTTATATAGCTTCTGCTAATACAAATAAAAGTTATCTCAGGGCACTTTTTCTAATAGAGCAGGTCTAGACCGACTCTTTATATTTACAGAGACCCAACAGTTCCCACCATGAGCAGCACCAGGAGACAGTGGCAAGGAAAAACTCCCTTTAACAGGTAGAAACCTCGAGCAGAACCAGGCTCAAGGTGGGCGGTCATCTGCCTCGACCGGTTGGGTTGAAGGGGGAGGGGGGAGCGGGAGAGAGAGAGAGCAGGAGGAAAGAGAACATACAGCAGCTCAATACAGCATAGATATGGTAATGGCATTGATGTTAACACCAACGGAAACAACACTAAGAGCAACATTATAATAGCAACACTAATAACAGCAACAACAGCAATAGCATCAGCGGGTGCAGAGCAGGAGCACGGGGGCAGCAGGCGGCAGCAACCACAGACCCAGACCTCCACAGCTCCAGAGGCAGAAACACCTGCAGAAAGCAACAGAAGGGGAGGGAGAGAGAGAGGAGAGAGAAAGCACACAACTACGGGAAGAAGTTGAATTAATAACAAGCATTGATGGGATATGAGGGCGTACAGATGGAGAGGAAGAGGAGGAGAAAGGAGCTCAGTGCATCATAGGAAGTCCCCCCGCAGTCTAGGCCTATAGCAGCATAACTAAGGGGGGGCTCAGGGGTCACCTGAGTCAGCCCTACTATAAGCTTTATCAAAGAGGAAAGTCTTAAGCCTACTCTTAAATGTGAGGAGGTTGTCCGCCTCCCGTACACAAACTGGGATCTGGTTCCACAGGAGAGGAGCTTGATAGCTGAAGGCTCTGGCTCCCATTCTACTTTTAGAGACTCTAGGAACTACAAGGAACCCTGCATTCTGGGAGCGCAGTGCTCTAGTGGGGTAATAGGGTATTATGAGCTCTTTAAGATATGATGGTGCCTGACCATTTAGGGCTTTGAAGGTGAGGAGAAGGATTTTAAATTCTATTCTGGATTTTACAGGGAGCCAGTGTAGAGAAGCTATTATTGTAGAAATATGTTCTCTTTTTCTGGTTCTTGTCAGTAAACGTGCCGCAGCATTCTGAATCAGCTGGAGAGTCTTAAGGGATTTATTGGGGCAGCCTGATAATAGAGTTGCAATAGTCCAGCCTAGACGTAACAAATGCATGGACTAGTTTTTCTGCATCTTTTTGAGATAGGATGTGCCTGACTTTTGCAATGTTACGTAAATGAAAAAGGCAGTTCTTGAAGTTTGTCTTATTTGGGAGTTAAAGGACATATCCTGATCAAAGATAACTCCAAGATTCCTTACGGTTTCGCTGGAGGCCAGGGCAATGCCATCTAGAGAAACTATATCTTTAGATAATGTGTTTCGAAGGTGTTCGGGCCAAGTACAATAACTTCGGTTTTGTCTGAGTTTAACATCAGAAAATTGCAGGTCATCCAGGCCTTTATGTCCTTAAGGTATGCCTGAAGTTTAGCTAATTGATTGGTTTCATCTGGCTTGATCGATAAATACAATTGGGTATCATCTGCATAACAATGAAAATTTATGGAGTGCTTCCTAACAATATTGCCTAAAGGAAGCATATACAAGGTAAATAGAATTGGTCCAAGCACAGAACCTTGTGGAACTCCGTGACTAACTTTGGCGTGCATAGAGGATTCATCATTAACGTGTACAAACTGATATCGATCTGATAAATATGATTTAAACCAGCTTAGTGCAGTACCTTTAATGCCAATAAAATGTTCTAGTCTCTGTAATAGAATGTGATGGTCAATGGTATCGAATGCAGCACTAAGATCTAGTAAGACAAGTACAGAGACAAGTCCTTTGTCTGATGCAATTAGAAGGTCATTTGTAACTTTCACCAGTGCTGTCTCTGTGCTATGATGCACTCTAAATCCTGACTGAAAATCCTCAAACAGCTTGTTGTTGTGTAGAAAGTCACACAACTGATTGGCGACTGCTTTCTCAAGGACCTTAGAGAGAAAAGGAGGGTTAGATATAGGTCTATAATTTGACAAAATCCCTGGATCAAGAGTGGGCTTTTTAAGAAGAGGCTTAATTACAGCTACTTTAAAGGACTGTGGCATAGCCTTTAAATAAGGACAGATTGATCATATCTAGTACATAAGTGCTAACTAAGGGTAAAATTTCTTTAAGCAGCCTAGTTGGGACAGGGTCTAGAGACACGTTGATGGCTTAGATGAGGAAATCATGGAAGTTAGTTGATTACGGTTGATGGGAGAAAAGCAGTCTAAATGTACAGGTTTTACAGTTGTTTCTAAGGTTCCTGTGTTTGAAGATAAGTCAGTACCAACTGAGGGCAGGAGGTGCTGAATTTTTTCTCTAATAGTTAGAATTTTATCTTTAAAGAAGCTCATGAAGTCATTACTACTGAGGTCTATAGGAATACATGGCTCAACAGAGCTGTGACTCTCTGTCAGCCTGGCTACAGTGCTGAACAGAAACCTGGGGTTGTTCTTATTTTCCTCTATTAATGATGAGTAGTAAGCTGCTCTGGCATTACGGAGGGCCTTCCTATAAATTTTAAGACTATCTTGCCAGGCTAAACGTGATTCTTCCAGATTGGTGGAACGCCAATTCCTTTCAAGTTTTCGCGATGTTTGTTTTAATTTGCGGGTTTGCGGGTTATACCATGGAGCTAACCTCCTCTGTTTTATTATCTTCTTTTTTAGAGGGGCGATAGAGTCGAGTGTTATTCGTAGTGAGCCTGCAGCACTATCAACAAGATGATCAATTTGGGAGGGACTAAAGTTAGCATAGGAGTCATCTGTTACATTGAGACATGGAACTGAATTTAATGCCGATGGAATCACTTCCTTAAATTTAGCTACAGCACTATCAGATAGACATCTAGTGTAGGAATGTTTGCCTAATGGCGTGTAGTCCAGTAATAGGAATTCAAAAGTTAATAAAAAATGGTCTGATAAAAAGAATTCTGTGGAAAGACTATTAGATGTTCAATTTCAATCCCATAAACAAGAACAAGGTCGAGGGTGTGGTTAAAACAGTGAGTGGGTTATGTACACTCTGACAGAAGCCAATCGAATCTAGTAATGAGATAAACGCAGCACTAAGGCTATCATTTTCTACATCCACATGAATATTAAAATCACCTACAATAATTATTTTATCTGTTTTAAGGACTAAACCTGATAAGAACTCTGAGAATTCAGATAAAAATTCAGAATACGGTCCAGGAGCTCGGTACACTATAACAAATAGAATTGGCTGTACTGTTTTCCAGGTTGGGTGTGAAAGGCTAAGAACAAGGCTTTCGAACGAGGTATAATTTAATTTAGGTTTAGGTTTGATTAATAGGCTTGAGTCGAAGATGGCTGCAACTCCACCTCCTCGGCCTGAGCCTCGAGGAATGTGAGTATTAATGTGACTGGGGGGAGTGGATTCATTTAGGCTAACATATTCACCTTGACACAGCCAGGTTTCAGTAAGACAAAATAAATCAATATTATGATCTGATATTAGATCGTTTACTAGAACAGCTTTAGATGAGAGAGATCTGATGTTTAAGAGTCCACATTTAATTCTCCTATTTTGTTGTACTGTTGCAGTGGAGGTTTTACTTTTTATTAGGTTTTTATGTGTAACTCTTCTTCTGTTTACTTTTGATTTAAATAATTTAAGTGGTCTGGGGGCAGACAACCTCTCTGTGGAGTTTAGGGTGGGTAACTGCTCTAATGGAAGCGCAGAGAAGCGTGTAGGACTGCAACTCTGCCTCCTGGTCTGGACCACAGACTGTATTAAGTCTATGGTCTGAACTCTGAGCTGTCATGGCTTTGGGCCACTAATAAATTCGGCCAGATTTCTAGATATGAGAGCGGCTCCATCCAAAGTGGGATGAATGCCATCTCTCCTAATCAGACCAGGTCTTCTCCAGAAAGTCCGCCAATTATCTACAAAGCCCACATCATTACCTGGACACCACCTCGACAACCAGCGGTTGAATGATGACATGCGGCTATACATGTCATTGCTAGTAAGATTAGGTAGGGGCCCAGAGAAAACTACGGAGTCCGACATTGTCTTTGCATATGTACACACCGACTCCACATTAATTTTCGTGACCTCCGATTGGCGCAATCGGCTGTCATTACCGCCGACGTGAATAACAATCTTAGCATATTTACGTTTATCCTTAGCCAGCAGTTTTAAATAGGATTGAACGTCGCCCGCTCTGGCCCCTGGGATGCATTTGACTATGGCCGCTGGTGTCGCTAATTTCACGTTTCGCAAAATGGAGCTGCCAATAATCAGAGTTGGTTTCTCAAGGGGTGTGTTGCTGAGTGGAAAGAACTTGTTAGAAACGTGAACGGGTCGGTGGTAAACCGTGGGCTTTGGTTTAGGGCTATGCTTCTTTCGGACAGTCACCCAGCCTCCCTGGCTTCCCGGCTGCTCGGGAGTTGCCGGGAGACGGCTGGCAGAAGCTACCGCTGGTCGGCTCGCACCGGCTAGGGGCTGGCTAGCTACGGCTGACTGACTCTCCATGGTGCGGAGCCGCGACTCTAACTCACTGAGCCTCGCCTCCAAGGCGGTGAATAAACTACATTTGTTACACGTACCATTATCGCTAAAGGAGGCAGAGGAATAACTAAACATCTGACACACCGAGCAAGAGAGAGCAGGAGAGGGAGAAGGAGAGAGAGACGCCATCGCTAACTGAGCTAAAGTAGCAACTAACTAGCGTGTAAACAACTGTGGGATTAGCGGAAAGTCGCTAACAGGAGACAGATATGAGTGCTTAAACAGAGCTAGTGTATCCTTAAATGTATAGCGGGTAATTAACCGCTATAGTAAAGAAAATATCAAAATTAACTGGGTTTAGCTGGAGCAGCGAACTTTGCAATCAGTAACACAGATACACCGGTAATCGGAAATGAGACAATACGTTCACCTGAGCACGTCAGCACGTCAACCCACGCTAATACGCTAATATATATATATATATATATATATATATATTAGCAGAGCAGAGGCAGCAGCTTCAGTCTTGGCAGCGCTCAGACACCAACACACAATCACTGTAGTTATGTGCATAAACAGAAGAAAATAGACCTAAAGCATAAAAATACACTTCGGGTCACGGACAATGCGAGCCGTTATGTGTCCGGTTTCGACGACTGGATTGATTAAAATAGAAGAATAGAATCTGTTCTGTCATACTGACTGAAAAACGTGTCTAAAAACCCTCCTGTGTAGACACGCTGTCAAGCAAAGATGAGCAGCGGTCTGCAGAGGCCTGTAAGCTCACTTCTTTCTAAAACTACACCAAGAGTCTTCAGCCCCAACCGACACTGACTCAAGTGACATCACTTGAGGACATTCATCAGACTTCACACCTCCCTCTGGAGACACTAAGTTTCACATATGCAGTAGTGCTCCCCTGGAAATAGCCTTTGATGTGTACTGGGTAGAGTTCCCCCTTAATTTACTGACGAGCTATTGGGGCTCAATGCCTCAGTCTTCTGGGATACATCATGAGTCCTTTACAGTTTAATGAGTGACTACAACCAAACTGTGTTTTCCTTTTGAGGGGTAAACATCTATTGATTCCTTGTCACAGATAGAATAAAACAATATCAGTCATCATGTCAACAGTTGAGCACATAGTGTGCTGGTGTAAGTATGCATGTGAAAATCTGGCTCAGTGTGCTTTGCAGTCAATGAAATGAGCAGGAGGAGTTCTGTCTGAGATGTTTGCTTGTACAAGAACGGCTGTATTAAGATAGGTCATCAGTGGAAAGTTATATGCTCAGTATAAAAGCAGATTGGTAAAAGATCATGATCTCTCATTTGCAAATGTCACCCTGTGCTGGGTCAGATTGTTAGCAGGAGAGCTGATCTTCGAGTTATAGCTTTCAGCGTCAATGTTCCTTCCATTCTCCAGTAATTATTGATCAGTTTGGAGTGGCTTTTGTAATGGATGTAACTTTGCCATTTGGCTATGAACCCAGGTTGAGAGACCTCTGATTCTAAGCTAAGTTAGCCTGGCTTGTAACTGTAATGTAGCTGGTAGCGTTAACATGGCTTAACACACACTATGCTGTCAGACACAAACAAGACATTTATTTCTCTTCTGTTGCATTAACACAACACTTGGGTTGACGAAGAGTAGCTCTGAAGCCTTCTTTACTCTGTAGTTGAGAGTTAATAGGTTACACCATACCTACAGAGCCTATGCACGTTGCTACACTGGAGCCTTTATATTACATTATATTCTACACTATAGCTAATGAGGGGACCATTAGACCCATGACTGGTCAACTTGACTGCTTGTGTTTTTCCTACAATATTCTGATGCAGTTAGATATCTTATCTTTATCTGTTCAGTAACACACATCTAGCAAAAAGTGAATGAAATCTAAATACAGTAACTACACAAAATAGTCTCATATTCAGCAATGAAACAGGGCGGACATTTCCACCTTCGCCTCTATCATAAAGTAAATGTAAGAAAAAAAGAAAACTGTCTTTTACTGTGGTAAACATAAATAAAGCACAATATGGCCTGATCATGTACAATACATTGATATAGTGTTGTGGTGGTGCAATCAACAGGTGAAATTTGGTGCTGAACTATGAATCTAAAAGTCAACCATAAATTTGGCTTCACTCAACCACTCTAAACAACGTGACTAAACAACGTGGCTACGACAACAAAGTTACCCACACAGTGACTTTCAATTATAAAGGCATAAATTCAATTCAATTCAGTTTTATTTATATAGCGCCATATCATAACAAAGTTATCTCAGGGCACTTTTTCGAATAGAGCATGTCTAGACCGACTCTTTATATTTACAGAGACCCAACAGTTCCCACCATGAGCAAGCACTATGTGACAGTGGCAAGGAAAAACTCCCTTTTAACAGGTAGAAACCTTGAGCAGAACCAGGCTCAAGGTGGGCGGCCATCTGCCTCGACCGGTTGGGTTGAGGTAAAGGTCCTTTTAGTGACTCGAATGTTTTATGAATAGCCCTGGAACCTGGATCTCAAGTCCTGGTCCTACGCAATACTCGCCCCCTTGTCATGTTGACTTTTGAGACTTTGGAGGCTTCATGGAACAGATGGTGGCTGATGTCTCCCCTCCTTTGATTGGTCACTTTGAATACTGAGCATGACCTTTGATTGGCTGTTTGGTTTGATCACTGACACAGTGGAAGACAGGCCTGAGACAACAACCATTAGACTAAAATTAAGTCTTCCACTAAGTTCAAACCTAGCCTGACTGGTGGGAGAACATTAAACTACATTCCATTTGCATGCACACTTTGAACAGATTAACGTTATCGTGGGTGTTGAAAGTGACCAATCAAAGGAGGGGAGACATCAGCAACTGTCTCTTCCATCCCCGCCCCCAAAGTTTCAAAACCCTCTAATCCTCCCCGAGGGAGGATCTCTGGAAGGTCTTCATTTTATAGAGGTCTTACCCTCTATACTTTGACTTTTAACCACAGGATCAACTCCAAAGATCTTGAAATATTAAAACAAACATCTGTATGTTGCATTGCTTACTGTGTCATCCCTTACTAAAGTGCATTTACTCCTGTACTTCAGATTAGGACCATTTTCACATCTTAGAGTACTATCCACGTATGTTACCATAGTGCAGATGCTGTACTGTACAGAAACTTATATTTTATTCATGAGTTGAAATGCCTATATTTTTAGGCCCCATACTGGAGTCTCCTGGGTATTATCTTCAGGTTCTCTGGAAGCTGCATTTATGACTACATCAACCTGACCAATTCCTTTTCTTCCTGAATGAACTAATGGCTTCAACTACAACTCCCAACATTCCCAGGGTGACTGTGGCCTTACAGCTTTCCTGTTCCACCTTGGCTACTTAGTATATGTGAGCTTCTTCCTTTCATGCGCCTCATCTCCTGCCTTCCCATGGTACTTTTGCTGCAAAGTAACTGCAGAGTGTTTAACCACAAGGTCAGGGCTAGAGGGCTGCAAGGGGACTGGAATCTCCTAGGAGCCAACACAAATGTTGTTGATGCTGGAAACATTCACTGTTTTAACTATTTACAGAGACATCATCACAGGATGAAATTCCATATGTGAAAATACTGTAAAAGAGGCTGTTAATACTGGGCTTGACTATCCATGTAAATACAAAGTCCAGTGACGAGTGTGTCTCCAAATAGAGTACCAAGAAAAGTCATGTAGTCAGTTACATGCATTTCATGTAAATATTTTTACACATTGAACAAAATATTCATCTTTTAACCCTGAGTTGTGTCCCAACTAGAATGGTCCACTGTACCATCTATAAATGATGAGAGTGCAATGGGGCCTAACACAGTTTTTAGATCTTTATTTTTATTAATACAAAATAAAGAACAAGAAAGTGAGCAACCATTTAAGATAAAGATCAATTAAAACAAAAAAAGTTAACATCTCAATATATACATATATTTTATTTGTTTTTATGTTCATCTTCATTCTAAATTCTAGAGTCTGAAAGAACAAAGTCAAGCAGAAATAAATTAAACGGGGGATGTCTGTTAGTCCACATTATTGTGTGAATACTATATTTACCCAGTATAATGATCAAATTTGTAGTCTTTTTCCAAAAGTCTTTAGTGACATATATAAACACAATGACATGCTTTTCATTTTAAAAGACACCCAATTGTGTATCTCTTTCCAAAATGCATGTGTAGGCTACACACTGGAAGACCTGGGGCCAGATGCATAAAACTGTGTACGTACAAAGACAGAAATATGCATTAGCATTTTTTTCATCAGATTCATAAAGCCGCACGCCTGGTTCTGTTTTATAAATCTCAGTAGAACTGGCCAGACATGCACAGCCTCATTTCCACTCCACAGTTAGCCATAAATGGATATACAAACACCCTTGAACAGCCATTTGCATATCAATACTTATGCTCGCTCCACCACCCATTAGACCTGTCAATAAGAAGAACAGCAAAGAAGAAGTGCAATTTTACCAACAGTGTCGCTGAGGTTCACCAGCACCAGAGCAGCTGGCATCACGCCTGGTTGTATTTGTATACCACTAATTCATCACATGTATAAATGCACCTTTGATTGACATATTCATTGTCATATAAGTTGATATTCATCATCAACCTATATTCAGTCTCCTGCTCATCGTATCACCTTCAGCTCTCTCTAGAAGACTGTGTGTATGTCTGCACATTCTAACCCCACATTCTTCTTTTACTACCAGAAATGGTGGGAAATGGCATATGCATATACTCATCATTCATACATCTGGCCCCAGCTGTCTTACTGTAGAACAGATAACACCAGGAGCCATTTCAGACTAAAATGTTTTTTTGTAAAAAGGCATTGGCTGGAAAAATATTACATTATTCTTAGTAGCCAGACTGAGTTTCTGTAACCTTTTGGAGCAACAGGACCATTTAAATCAAATTAAAAAAAAATTCTGACTGAGATGTCATCTATCATCTCTTTTCTCTTCGTAAGCCTCTTACAACACTACTACGATCTGTGATATAATCTTCAATGATGAGATATGTAGTAACAGACTAATTTGTAATGAGTTTAAATGTGTCACATCTGGTGATTTTCACACATTTACAGTTGTGTTTCACTGTCGCTGATAGACAGAAGCTTGCATATTAGTGGAAAGGAGCAGAGTGATACAGATTTGTCTGCAATGCACATTAAACTAAACTAATGTTTTACAATTTTTTATTCTTTAAATTCTTATTCCTCTATCTGAAAATGGTATTGAGTCTTCTAAATGGTAGGAGTGTTCATACTGGAGACTGTGCTCAATGCACATCTGCCCCGCGATGGACCCATTCATATGAGACAGCTGTCTCAGGTTGTCAGTTAGCAGAGATTCCAGTCTGCAGTGTAGCGTCATACACTTCACTGATAAACCAGAGAATTTCACTTCATAATTACCAAAGAAATATAATAGTTTTGGTTCACCTCTCTCCTTCCGTCCATAGGCACTCCCTCACCCACACATGCATGCTTTCTCTCTCTCTTTTTGAGGAGTCATTTAAATGACATTATAAAACGTGGTATCATTTAATTATTTCCTTTCCTGATAGATATGACACTGAAGCTAGCCAGCGTGCTACCTGTGTCCAACTTTTGAAGGGTTGACTCAAAGAGAACTGTTGCTGCACAGCTGTGATCTACCATGTTTCAGTTAAAAGCATAAAATCCAGATTGTATGGAGTAATAAGGTGATTAGCCAAAAATGACTTGTTGCAAAGGGATCTAATATTGAGCAGAGCTTTGAAGTATTAATGGAAGTCCCCAGAGCAGTCTGATATTGACATGGAACAGATAACAGGTGTTAGATTTGGAGCTTGAGTTGAGTGCACCTCTCATTGCTATCACCCATCAGAACAGGAGCAGAGAAAGCTACAGGCACACTGGGGCTGAGATTATTCTGGGAACAGTGCTGTGGCCATTATCACTGCAGGAGGGACCAGCACACATCAATAAGGGCTTGCTGCATTTGTATAGGATCTAGTATGCATGCATGCAGGCATGTTGTAATCAGCTGGGTTAACTGGGCTTGCTGTGCTTTCTACAGAGTGGGGACATGAAGGACAGTTGTGATGCTGGCCAGAGCAAGGAGGTCAAGGGCAGGATGGGGGTGGGTATCCCTGCAGTAAAGGCATGTGTCACAGCTGGCCAGCGGCTCACAGCCAACACTGGAGGTGGGTGCCAAGGGGGAGTCTCAGGGAACAAAATGGACCTAGGATGGAGAAAACAGCAAGTGGCCAGGAGTATGTTTGGTACCAGTGTTGAACAGTTCAAAGGGCGTATTTAGTGATTGGGGGGCCCTAGGCAAACTCAGGCATGGGGCCTCCATTGTGCCTTATTGCCCCCCCCCCCTTACCAAGCTGTTGAAATCATCCACAACTGATCCAGAATGTGAATAGTCTGACTTTATCAGCTAAAAGTATTAGCATGATTCTATAAAGCGACACAAATTGGACATCCTCCCTTGGGGATGCAGGTAAGTTCTCTCAAAGTTGTTATATATGGAACATCACTGTCTTGTACCTTGACTTTTTATCAAAGAACCAGCTTTCGTTTGAATGCAGTTGCCATCTAAAACATTGTGTATGCAGGAAATAATTAGGCCTTCTACTTCAAGGAAATCAAGGATACCTGTAATAAACCCTCCCACTTCACAACTCTATTCAGAGGCTAAACTGCATTGTAAGATCAGACTCCACATGTCCAAAAAACGGCGCTGTCATAACTCACTCATTGGCTGGGAAAGCTGCTCACTCACACTCATTTATTTCAACTAATGAATATCAACATTTCAGCAAACTGCCTTCTACAGAATAACATACATTTCGCATTTAATCAAAGTATAACTCAACAACTGCATGCACACAATTATTATGAATATTGAAATAATCAAAGATAATATGACCATCTAATAAATCTACAACATATCCCAGCTGGCTGCTGATATTTGGTTGAATGTAGGTAGTGACATCGGGTGACCAAAATTCAATGTCAGGACAAGGTCTAATGCCAAAGTCAGTTTGACGTAGAATACTGACGACAGCTGACGGTGATATTTTGTTAAGTTGTGTTGTTAAGTAAAGGCCCAAATTCACTGAAAGTGAAATGACGCATGTCAATTGATGCTCCTATGGCACACTGCAGACATCAGATCAGTTTTGTGACAGCTTTCCAAATATGGTCCAGAAAACCAAAACAATGAGTTAAATGCAGCTTTCAGATGCACATAGTTATGTCTATACATACAGTAAGTCACCCAAGCATTGGGCTAGGCAGCAGCCACAGTTGGAAATGCAGGTCATGTGATGGCTTTGGGCCCAGAAAGACTTTTTGCTGGACACCTCAATTATAAGTGACAGACCTTTAAGCTTTGAGGCAAATTTCCTGAGCATTACATGCTCAAAAACTGACTAACTGAATTGATCAAATTTGAATCATTATATTTTAAAACAGCACAGGAGCCATATCAGTGCCTGGTCAAAAATCACAGCATCAGGTGATTGAGAAGAAGTATTTGAGACTGAGCAGATTACAGATCTCCACGTGCAGTTTTTTTCTCTCTACTATGTTAACATTCTGTCTTCTTTCTTTGGTCAGCGGTTATTTCAGACTTTCATTATAATGGCAGCATTGACAGAGCCGCACCAAGCTGGACTGACATGCCAACCACTGGCAAAGAAAGGTTGCATATGGATGGATCATTCTTAACATTGCAACTGAGTGACACAGCGGCTGACAGCTGCCTCTGATGTATGGACACCCCAGTACTCCTGTTACTGAAGTTGACACACTTTCCTCAAAGCTTTTTCCTCTCTAAAGGGCAAGATTGATCGCAGGCACTCAGATTTTTTTCTCTTTACTCGTCTCTGTGTGTCTGCATGGCTTCACTATTTCAGTCTGTGCGCTGTATAAATATTGAAATTAATATTGCTGAAACCCCTTGGTTTTTATCTCATTAATGTTATGACATATTGATATTGATGCCGGTCCATCCGTCCGTCCAACATTTCGGCTTATATTACATATTTTGACAGCTACTGGCCACATGTCATGCCATTTTATAAGCAAATTGGTAGGTTAACCAGACAATAAAGGCAACATTTCACCTGCAGTTGTTTCATCTTTGATTGACTCGAAAAGAACTTGATGCTTTTGGGGCCCCTAGAGGTCTGAATGGGTACTACATGCAGGTTTATGTTTTTGTTTGTTTGTTTTTGGCTTGGCCTGATTAAAGACTATAAAAACCTCTTCCTTCCTAAAAGGGTTTGCTAAGGGTATGCTAAATGGCATATGGAAGCAAAATTTTGGTGAATAAGTTCTGACGTAGCGAACATTTAACTCTTGACTGATCAGCTGTTTCCGCTGAACCGTTCGTCTCCGGACAGCATGAAACATGGCCAACACTAGCTGACATAGAGGAAACTAATTCCTGAGGACCTCTCTGCATGTTTCTCCTGTAGATGGGTTACATGGCCAAGGCGACGTTTTGTTTCCAGGTCCCAACCTCTACTTCTTCTTCTCTGTTTACTGGTGGATTACAGCCATGCATAAAGCGTAGCCAATCTGCTGTCTTGCAAGGGTCACGCACAACAGCTATGTTTAAAGTCATGAGGAAAAAGGTGGAACCTCATGTGTGCTTCATTTAAAAAGAGGCAATTGATTTTGCAAACAAACTGTCTACTACAGAGTTAGTGTAATCATGGTTGAGCAATGATGTTTATTTATAAATGTACTTTGCAACATAAATCTGTGAGAAGGTTTTACTGTCGACAGCTGGGGATGCACTGACTGCTCATTTGGTTTCACAGAAGCTGTACACAAACTGTCAGCTCCTACCTGGCATTAAGCTTTGTGCACTGTGCTAATTCAATTCAATTCAGTTTTATTTATATAGCGCCATATCATAACAAAGTTATCTCAGGGCACTTTTTCGAATAGAGCAGGTCTAGACCGACTCTTTATAATCCATTTGTATCATTAATAGCCTTGTTCTAGCCTGTGATTTTTTGATCATTTTCACATGTCAATCAACATCTTGCTGGCCAGTTTAAATTTCTCAAATATGTATTCAGTAGAAGTGGTACATTTGATCCACCAACAGACCTGCAAACTCACAAGAGGTGAAAAAGGTGACATATTTGTAAATTCACCCCCTATCGGGGGGTCTGGGGGCATCCTCCCCAAGAAGATTTTTTTTGTGAGTTTAACATGTGAACAAAGCATTCTGGTGCACTCTGAGAAGAAAATTTGCCAAGAGGGCATGAGAGCCCTTGTTGCTGTAATTGATTTATTTTGTGCAGAGGCTGCATTTTGCATAACCCGCTTTTTTCCTTTCATAAAAGTTTCTTAAGTCTAACCCCAACTGCACACGTCTTTCCTTACGTTTTTTGTTTTTATTTCCCTTGTAACTTACGACAATGACGGATAACAATACAGATGCAGTGGGAGTTAGCCTTAACAAACTTTTGATTCTGAACTGTAACGTTGTAATCATTGACTGTATGGTTGTAATACACAATTTACTGAAGTTAACTTTAGCTGACGTGCTAACAAGCTGGCAAGCTTTCCATTATAAACAGGTTGGGAAAGATTTGATGGGGTAACGTTAAACGTTAAAATTATCACGACACACTTCAACTTGATTTGGCAAGTTAACGTTACTTTAGCAGCTAGTTACCTAACATGAAGTTAGTTAAACAGTATATTAGGTTGTTGTCAGCAAAGGAGACTAACCTCAAAACTAGTGTCCATTGTAAAAGTACCGCGAAACGTCTTTATACATCCATGGAAAATAAGACGATGCAGTTATCTTGATTCTGATTGGCCAAAGGACTCGAAACGTCTCACCAAAGATGTTCTATTGAGAAGAAGATCGCAACATCACAACAGCTTTCTGAAACGTCTCTGTTCTTACTCCAGTCTATGGGAAATTGCACTGGCCACTTGACCTTCCCTAAAAAAACCTCTTCAGATCTATACGATTCATGTGAACGACATATTTTGATTCAAAACGGCGAATTTCACCGAAAAGTGACTAGTTTGCAGGTATGCACCAAACTTCACTCTTCTTGTTCGTTAGCCTACTGGCCTATTGGACCCTTGGTTTGACCATCACACCATGCTGCTGCTTTCTGTCTAATTTAGTTAAACATGCATTCATTTGATTTTCTTATTTTTTGTTTGTTTGTTTTTGGCCACTTGGGCGCAGCAGGACAAGCTGTACTCAACATTAACATATAACATTATAAAGTTGATGTTGCTAACATGTTAGCAAAGACTTGCCTATTTACCCACTAGCATTCAGCTGTGTTTTGGTCTCCACCAACTCCTGTAAGAAATATCTGGCATGTTCTTCATCAGCAAACAGAGTTGGTGCCGGTTTTAACACGACCTAAGTGTGGAACTTTGGTCATATGGTAGCACATGGTTTGCTGTCCTGGCTCCACAATGGTGGAACGAGCTCCCCATTGACATCATGACAGCGGAAACTCTATATCTTCTATCGCAGACTGAAAACTCATCTGTTCAGACTGCACCTTGGCCCATAAAGATTTTAAAAAAAAATCTCTATCTCTTATTGTCAAATTATTAAATGCAGCACTTGAAGCATATTTGATGTACTTGCACGATTCTTGTACTTTTTGGCTTGTTTCCACACGGCCAAATGCACTTATTGTCACTTTGGATAAAAGCGTCACCTAAATAAATGTAATTACATAATGTAATGTTATGTAATAACCCCTGTATACAAAACTGGATTAAATCCGATATTTGCTTTTCCCCGCATGTATTCACACCTTTATTTCTCAAAAGTGGTGCTGTGAATTCTCAGAAATAAGACAAATACAGAGAGACTATTATTTACCTGCCATTTGCACAACAGTTATGCTAACTCTCACTTCTCACTTCATTTTATTGCTTGGTGAATTATTTGGTTTACTTGGTTTTATTGGTTTTTAAATATGCTCTTTTTTTAAATGTAGTTCTTTCTATGGCTGCAACAACCTAATTTACAATCACAAATAAAGGCTTATCCAATTTCTTCTTGTATTTTATGTTTGTACACCTGTGTGTGTGTGTGTGTGTGTGTGTGTGTGTGTGTTTGTATTTGCATTTGACATGTGCATGTGTGACTATGTTTAGCGTGATGCATATTCAACTGTGCATTGCAGATTCTGGCAGGCGAGAGGAGAAAGGGAAGATGGAGAGACAGAATTGGGCCAGCGAGTGGCAGAGCTCCCCGCAGCCTTAGTCAGAGTGCTGAATGTCTGAGGAGGGACTGGAGGCCCCTGGGAAAATACTGACATCACCAGCTCAGCTTCCTCACATCTGGCAAGACAGCCTCATGTAAATATTACATCCATGTACTCACAAATATGCCTGCACTCACACACTGAGTCTGAGGAAAGCTCTTAATTGCTGTGACGTTGTGGTAGACTGAACTATCACATTGATGAGCACTAGACTAGAGTGGAATAGAAATTAAAGATTTCATACTGGCTGTAATTGTTTTGGCTACTCCAGAACATTTTATTTAAATGAAACAAAAAGTGCTGACTTTCAGCTTTAAAAGACAAATTCACCAACTAATTGCTGAGATGTGGGAACATGACTGCTCATGTTTCTTTCCCTGTTGGACTTTGTTACAGCGATGTTCCCAGATCTCTGCAAAACAGGAGAGTAAAATGTTATCCTAATGGTTGGAAATGATGGTCAAAACTATAAAGAAAAGATCCAAGATGTGAACTGTTTTTTTCAGTAACGGTGTCAAGATAGTTCCCCAGTTTTATGACACTGCTGAAGGTCACAGTGAGTGTCCACACCAAATTTCACAATTCACATTCAGCTCCCAAAGAGGTGTAATGTTCTCAACATGATGTGACAGTCTAGAATAATAACTTCTCCATTTCCAAACACAGTGCATCAGTGTTTCTATTGGCTACTAGTCCACATTCGTTGACTGAAGATTAACTCTGATCTGGAGATGTAGTGAATATCTGTAGGGTGGAACTGTGCTGTGACATCCCAAGGTATCCCAAGGCCATGTCCTGACAGACAACACCACTGCTTGAAAAACACACTGCCTCCTGGGCATCGTGGTGGCCTAGTGGTTAAACAATTACATATATGGTTCTGGCCAGGAACCCTTGTTGCATGTCATTCCCCATTTCTCTCCCCTCATTTCCCGTCACCTCTCTACTGTCCACCTGGGCAAAAATGCCCACAGAGACAATGAATCCAAAAGCACTGTGTCGCACAGGTGGCTCAGAGGGCTCTGGCAAAAAAGTTGAACCTTGCTCTACTTTTGCTGCAACGCAATATGACATCAGGGAAGATGCTTGGTTGCCCAATCACATATGTGCAAGGGCACATTACTGGTAGATTCTTTTGTAATGTAAACAGTGGTTTAGAATACTATGAGAAAGGATTTTACAACCATGTAAACGGTAGAATTACACTGTTCAGTGTTTTTGTGTCTGATGAGCCTTCAAGGTCATGGATCCGTTACTCAAACTGGACATCCTGGATCCCATTTCACCGTGTCACCAGTACCTGAATCGACACTCCTTTACCAATGCAGACCCCTTTTTTTATGCAGCGCTATTTTCAGTATGGACACCTGGAAAGATCTGGTTCACTTGTTCAGATATCCAAGTCTGAAGCAAAGTGTTTAACGGACTGAACAGTAAACCAGCAACCATAGTCATTCTTGGTAATGTGAGTGTAGATGTGTTTACTCTCCACTATGTCCCTGACTGAAATATCCTTCTGCAACACTTTATAAAGTCAAGTCAAGTGAATGTTATTTATAAAGCCAAAAATTACATATCACAAATTAGCTTCAAAGGGCGTTAGCATCAGGGCTGCACAGGGTTTGGAAAGAGCATGTAGTCATCACTAGTTTGCAGTGGAAGCAGAATTATTCCCTTGGTGCAGTTACTTATTAAAGTATGGCTTTCAGTGGGAGTACCAGTGTCACACGATGGCTTACTGTAAATGATGTTCCATAAGGTATTTCTTGGAGAAGACACTGAATGCCTGGAATGATCAAATCCTAAATATACAAAATATCAAATATATATATTATAAAATATTAAAATAGTAAATCTCGGTAGTGTTATCAAAATCCACATGGTAGAATACCAAGAAAGAAATGCAATGGTGTACCTGCCCTTACCTGTTATTATACTGTTTGCAAACAGTAGCACTTACCAAAATGTATATGGCATGTAGCCTGCCCATACTGCACCATTGCTCTTTCTGTCTCTGTTGCTGGCTTGTTCAGTCACACATGGCCACATATCTAATTTCACATTACAAGTAACAGCACAGAAAATTCAATTTGTTTTTGTTTCCCTGCCATTTAGTGCAATTTCCATAAAATGAGAGTGGCTGACATCCAAAATCAATGGCTGTTTCCAAACCCCCAAGACTAATGGGGTAGATAGCTAAAACCGCAAGTTAATTGTTCAGGAATGTCCTTGAAAATTGTGTGTCAGCCTCTCTCTCTCTCTCTCTCTCTCTTTAACCCTCTCTCTTCTATTTACACTCCACTCTTGACTGCTTCTTGAGGAATAATTTCATGCAGGCTTTGTAATGACATGGATTTGAAATTTTAGTAGTCATGCTTAACCAAGCCCAAACGGGACGGGGTATTCCAATATTCATAATTCACAGATACGGCATTGCAATTTTCAAGACTTTTCTCCCACAAAGAAGCAATGTGACTGCCAGCCTCCTAATGGACTTGCCATGTGTGCACACCAAAAGTAACCTGGTCAGCTCGTCACTGGATATTATGGCCATTCAACATGTTCGAGTGTTTTTAATGTTTTTAAGATACCATGGAGATTTATTGCAGTTTGTTCCTGGATAACAAATTTTAGGTTGTAAACTGTCGCGGACAGGGCATCTTCTTAATGTGAGATCACTTGTAAACAAATCTTTTTCTTTTATGTAATAATTGTATTCTTTCAAATGATCTAGATCTCTTCATGATCACAGAATCTTGGCAGACACTAAATGATCATGTTCCCCTACTCGAAGCCATCCCACCTGGTTCTTGTTTTTAAACCAGCCAGGCAGGGGTGGCGGGGTGGCCCTTTTATATAAAGAAAGCTACAAATTCTCCAGCATTGATCTGGGGCTGTTAGCACTTTTGAAGCCCTTCCTTTCCTGATTAAAGGAAAATCTCCTTGTCTGTGCTTGACAATATCTAGACCACCATCAGTGAATTCACTGAATTGCTGTCTGTAACTCTGCCTAGATTCGAGTTTCTGATCCTTGGAGACTTTAATATTCATGTCTCCTGCCCTCATGACCCCCAGGGCCTGGAGTTCTTAAACCTTATAGAGTCTGTTAACTTAGCACATGCTCTGACTGGACCTACTCACTCAAAAGGTCATACTCTTGATCTTGTCATATTCCATGGTATAAGGATTCCTGATGTCAAATGTCTAAATGCCTGTATCTTTGACCACCAGTGCCTTATGTTTAACATGGCTAAATCTAGAACTTTAACTCATCCTCTGCTGCTAAATGCAATACTGCCTTCAACATCCCCATTAGTTTCTCTGGCTCACCTCTTTCTGAATGTGAACTGTATACCCCTCCATTTTAGATTAAATCGCTCCCTTCAAGACCAAAATAATCTAGTCGCCTTTCGATGCCCTGGATAAATGAAGATATTCAGTTGCTGAAGCAAATATACCACAAGGTGGGGCATTTGTGGAAATCATCAAAACTCAGTTCACCTGGAACATCTCAGGTCTCTACTTAAGACTTTTAACACATAGCTTTAAAATTATAGATCTGCATCTTTTACTACTCTAATCGAAAAGAATCAGTCCTACCCAAGAATGTTGTTCAATGTTGTGAGCCGTGTCATTGATCTGCTGCCCCGAGAAAGAATTTCTTTCCTTCTTTACTCAGAAACCCTGTGCAGTTTCCCTCTGCTCATTTTATCCAATTTCTTCATCTACACTAACTGATCTGAAAATGAAACCCTCAACCTGTCCTTTAGATATGCATCCTGGAAAATTTAAAGGATGTTTTTAACAAAGTGGCCGCCTTGATTCTGCTAATTGTAAACTGCTCTCTGTCAACAGCTTCCCTTCCTGAATTTTTTTAAACTGCTCTTGTTCAACCACTTTTAAAAAGGCCGTCTCTTGATTCCTCTGAACTTAACAGTTTTAGGCCTATTTGTAAGCTGCCATTTTAGCTGAGTTTTGAGAAAAGGTTATAGCAGATCAACTGCTAGCTTTTATTCATAAAAACAATATGTTTGAGGAATTAAATTTTAGGTCCAATTTTATTCTCTATTTATATGCTTCCACTTGGTCAAATCATCCAATGCCATAAAGTCTTTTTGTTGCTACGCAGACGACACACAGATATACCTTCCCCTGAGACCCGGTGACCCAAAAAGCCTAGCTGCTGTTTTAGATTGTCTCAATGATGTCAACTGTTGGATGGCACAAATTTTTCTTCAACTCAACAACTCAAAATCAGAACTTGTACTGTTCAGTCCCCCAAATCAGATTAGTCACATTCAGAATGGCCTTGGTCCATTATTGGCTAATGTGAAGTCCGCTGCCAGAAATTTGGGAGTACTATTTGATTCAGATCTAAGCTTTGCTTCACAGATCAAAAAAGTTGTCCAGTCCTGTTTCCATCAAATAAGAATTATCTCCAGAATCAAACCAATGCTTTCACACTCTGACCTGGAAAAAGTAATTCATGCACTCATCTTCTCTAGACTCGACTACTGCAACTCCCTCTTTTCTGGCATAAACCAAAAGTCACTCTCTCGCTAACTAGTTCAGAATGCAGCAGCTCGGCTTCTTACTGGTTTTAACATACATCACATCACCCCAATCCTGGCTTCTCTACATTGGCTCCCCTTTACATTTAGAATTGATTTTAAGATTTTACTCATCACTTTCTATACAGCCCCTAGCTATATAGCAGAAATGTTGACCCCATATGAGCCAGCTCGCAGCCTTAGATCCTCGGGTGGGCCCCTTCTGGCCGTTCCAAAGTCGAGGCTTAAATCTAAAGGTGATCGTGCTTTTGCTATCAGGGCCCCTCGGCTTTGGAACGACCTGCCCGGGGAGATAAGGCTCGCAGAATCAGTAACTTCTTTTAAATCACTTCTTAAAACCCATTTTTACAGACTTTTATTTTCATCGTCTTTTTATTGCTTTTAATATTTTTAATTATTTTTATTTGTATTTATTGATCATTAATTTTTATCTTGCTTTTGTTTTGCTTTACTGTTTGGCTTTCTGTTATATTGCTTTCTGGGTATGCTGCTTTTGCTTTGTCTGTCGAAGCACTTTGTAAACTCTGTTTTTAAAAAGGTGCTATATAAATAAAGTTATTATTATTATTATTATTATTATTATTATTATTATTATTATTATTATTAATTCCGGTTCTTGGTTTTAGAAAAAAACATTGTACTGAAACTGTACATAAAAGACAGGCGTTTCTGTGTCAGTCACTGATGCCAGGTCAGCTGCAACAGGTGTTCACTGTGGGGTGTCTCAAGGATTGGTGCTGGGTCCAATCCTCTTCTACGCAGACGATACTCAGATCTATCTAACCTGTGACCCTGCAAACAACTATCAGAACACTGTCAACCTGCTGCACTGCCTTCATGACATCCACAAATGGATAACACAATATTTCCTGCAGCTAAATGCTGTTAAGAAGATGCAAATACCCAAAACATTGCAGACATATTGTTACGAACTGTGGCACGGGAAGCAGGACTCAAATGCACGACTCACTACTCAGATGTTTCAATACTTAAGCTCTTTACTGTAAAAACAAGAACAACAAAAAGACGCTTTCAATCTAAGACAAAGTACAACTAAAACCGCTCACAAGGAGGATAATACAAAACACAACAAAAAAATCACTCTTGCAGAGGAAACACTAACAAAGTACAAACTCAAAACGCTCCAGAAAGGAGGAACACCAAAGTACAACGAAAAACACAAAAACCTGACAGTAGCTTGAGGCATGGGGGTACGCTGGCTCGCTTGGACCGACTGACATACAAACTGAACAAGACGAACTGGCACAGGACAAGGGGAGACGAGGACTCTATATACAAAAGGTGAGGGAGCACAGGTGAAACCAATCCGGGGCGGGGCAGACAATCAACACGGTGGGAAAACCCAAAGGGAGGAAGTCAGGTACAGACACAAAAGGAAACTACACAATAACACAGGAAGTGCCAAACAAGACTATGTGAATAACTTGACGAACAAATAAACATGACACACTTAAACTTCTCAGCAGATCTGCTGCGACACCACACATATCTGTCTGACCTCAGCTTAGACAAGCATGTTAAGTCAATGGTTCAATCCTGCTTTCATCTTCCCAGAAACATTTCAAGGATTAGACCATTTATTTCTACCAAAAATCATCCAGACTTTATAACTAGTTGATTACACTACTGTAGTTCCTTGCTCTCTGGCATCAGTAAAAATCCCTCTCCCGCCCTCAGTTCAACCAAAACTCTGCTGCTAGGATTTTGACTCTGATTGTCACATTTCACCAATCCTGACTTCCTTACACTGGCTACCTGTTGCCTTTAGAATTGATTTCAAGATATGACTGATTACTTACAAAGCCCTGAGAGGCCTCCCCCCAAGTTATTTATCAGACCTCCCGCTCCCTGAGATCCTCGCATGCCTCGTTCCTTGTTGTTCAAAGGTCCAGATTGATATTCAAAGATAAAGCCTTTGCAGTCAGGGCTCCTAGACTTTGGAATGAAGGTGCTGTATAAATAAAGTGTATTATTATTTTTGTTATTATTATCATATAGATTATCTTGTTGCATTGATGGGGAGGAATATATCTGTTATAAAGAGGTGCTCTGCTTTTCTAACACCACACTTGACCCTAGACTATTGCCCAATGATATGGTAAGGTGCTGCAAAGAAGGATAGGAAAACTGCAGCTGACTCAGAACAGTTCTTCTCTTGTGTGGACCCGAGGAAGAGTGTTCTGCATCAGCTAATGGGGATCCTAATAAAATCCTAAAAACACAACTTTTCTAATATGTACAATCTGACAACTGCTGTTGGACTGTCCCAAAGTGTCACAGATGCTAAGTGGCCCAGATGTGCCTTCTAACTATGTAAGTGCCAACATAAGCTGCATTATGGAGCCTTTTAATTCTTCTATAATCACAATAATAGCTCAATCATGTAAACATCTCTGTTAAAGTAAACTGGGACAATTGTTTTTCAATTAAAATCTAAATTGAAAATGAGAAAAATTTCATAATCCTTTCCAAAGATGAAGATAAGTCATAATTAGTTATTACCATTACTTTCAATTTCCTTTACTCCTGGCTAACATGACCTTTAGTAGTTCTGGGAGATCCTACATCCTGGCACCCACTGTGGGTGGTTCGTCTTCTCCCATTTAATAACAACAGGAGGAAAACAACAGGGTCTTCAGTAGAAAGCATCAGTAAGGCAATAAACCACATGCAGCATACAGCTTCATCTTTGTCATAAAACTGATCTGGGGGAGAACTGATTTTGGTCTTGTGTGTAACAGAAATGGTGAGTAATCGAAAGCATGAGATAGGGGATGTAAGTGGCCGAAAAGAGTTTCCTTCATAGGATGGTTCAGTTAACCCTTAGAGACAGGGTGAGGACCTCACACATCTGGAAGGAACCACCTCAACTGGCTTGTTTCAATGCAAAGGAGCAGCATTTCTCTAATAAGGATGCCTCCTAGAAGTCCTACTATAGAGGCTTTTCTGGGCACGTCACAATGTGAGGAGACCCTGGGACAGACCCAGAACATGCTGGAGGGATTAAGCTGGGCGTTAACTCACACTTAACATTTTAATCTGCTTTTCTTTATGACCAGAACCTGCTACTTTTATGCTCACACTCATGAGCGTAACCACACATTCTTTGGGGGGGTCGTGTCCCCCCCAATACTGAGAAACTCCCCCCAATATACAGTAGAAAATATGTCAAATATGTCCTCCTTTTATGAACCCTGCCAACAGATCTGTTTCTTGGTATTTCTTATTTATTTTCAATTTATTTTTGTTTGTTAAGGAAAACATAAGTGTGTGACCCCCAATTGTACACATGGTTGCTCCCATGCTCACGCACACAACTCGCGGTTGTTTGATTGACACTGCTAGCTTGTTGTTATTGCTACCAGTGTTCGCTAATGAAGCTCAGAATCAGATCTCCTAAAGTCGTTCTGTGTTGTGATGGTAATCTGACGGGTTTTTAGTTTGGTCAGTCAGTGGAGGTGAGCAAATGGAGGAAGTAACGTTACCTAAAAAGCTTAGAAAGCAGGACCGGCAGCCGGACATACAAGTTTTTATTCAGACAGTAAGTTACGAGCTACCAATATAGGTACTGTTAGGTCAGTAGATAAAGCAATAGCTAAAGTTTCAGGTAACTGTTACTACTGTACATTGTACACTGTTCTTTATACACTTATAGCTAGCTAAACACCATGATTACATTAAAGCAAATAAAACTAGTAATACAAACAGAATATTCAGTGTATCAAATTAAAATGATCATCAAGGTCATCAGTCATTGTTCTTTAGGTAAAATAATGATATGTGGTCACACTGAAGGCAGCACAGAGAGACAGGGAGGGAGAGACATGCTGGAAGCAGTGGCCAGACAGGGACATGCTCTGGAGATACAGATGATCAGGTGAGAAAGTGGAATGTGAAGTATAATGCAGTTTAGTAGAGCACATAGACAGTAAGTGTAAGAATCCAGCTAAATAGGTGGCTTGGTAAGGCACTACAAGGTAAATGCATCTTGTGTGTGAATGATTGTGGTTACAATACTCCCAATCGTAATTAGATTAAGACACGGGTGGACAAGTTTGGAAGAAGTTGCTTGTTTTAGCTTGTAAAACAGTAAACAGTAAGGAACTGACCAAAACAAATGAAGTGGGGGGAATTCAAATGATCAATGTAGTCATCAAATCTATGTTCTAAATGTTCAGATTTTTATATATAAATATCATAGAATTGTGGGAAATGCACTTTAAAAAAAATTTGGAACCCCCAATGTCTATACCATGGTTACACCCTTGCTCACACTGTACGGATCAATTGACCCGCCACACTGTGGAGCTCACACTGAACGTATGCATGAAATCCCAGGTGGGTTTTGTCCAATAAAGTATATTCAAACAAGATGGCCACATCCTCAACAATGTTGACAAAAAGAGAGAAAAGCACCATTACTTTGTGCAATTCTACTATGAATAGAAAATAGGAAGGAAAAAGACGAGACAACAATTCAATTAAATTTTATTTATATAGCGCCATATCATAACAAAGTTATCTCAGGGCACTTTTTCGAGTAGAGCAGGTCTAGACCGACTCTTTATATTTACAGAGACCCAACAATTCCCACCATGAGCAAGCACTAGGCGACAGTGGCAAGGAAAAACTCCCTTTAACAGGTAGAAACCTCGAGCAGAACCAGGCTCTGTGTGGGCGGTCATCTGCCTTGACCGGTTGGGTTGAGGGAACAGAAGGAGAGAGAGAGAGAAAGAGGAGAGAAAGTACACAAATACGGGAAGAAGTTGAATTAGTAACAAGCATTGATGGGATATGAAGGCGTACAGATGGAGAGGAAGAGGAGGAGAGAGGAGAGAGGAGCTCAGTGCATCATAGGAAGTCCCGCAGCAGTCTAGGGCTTTGAAGGTGAGGAGAAGGATTTTAAATTCTATTCTGGATTTTACAGGGAGCCAGTGTAGAGAAGCTAATATTGGACAAATACGTTCTCCTTTTCTGGTTCTGGTCAGTAAACGTGCCGCAGCATTCTGAATCAGCTGGAGAGTCTTAAGGGACTTATTGGGGCAGCCTGATAATAGAGAGTTACAATAATCCAGCCTAGATGTAACAAATGCATGGACTAGTTTTTCTGCATCTTTTTGAGATAGGATGTGCCTGATTTTTGCAATGTTACGTAAATGAAAAAAGGCAGTTCTTGAAGTTTGTTTTATTTGGGAGTTAAAGGACATATCCTGATCAAAGATAACTCCAAGATTCCTTACGGTGTTTTGGAGGCCAGGGCAATGCCATCTAGAGAAACTATATCTTTAGATAATGTGTTTCGAAGGTGTTCAGGCCCAAGTACAATTTGGTTTTGTCTGAGTTTAACATCAGAAAATTGCAGGTCATCCAGGTTTTTATGTCCTTAAGGCATGCTTGAAGTTTAGCTAATTGATTGATTTCATCTGGCTTGATCGATAAATATAATTGGGTATCATCTGCATATCAATGAAAATTTATGGAGTGCTTCCTAATAATATTGCCTAAATGGAGCATATATAAGGTGAATAGAATTGGTCCAAGCACAGAACCTTGTGGAACTCCGTGACTGACTTTCGCCTGCATAGAGGATTCATCGTTAACATGTACAAACTGATATCGATCTGATAAACAGGATTTAAACCAGCTTAGTGCGGTGCCTTTAATGCCAATTAAATGTTCTAGTCTCTGTAATAGAATGTGATGGTCAGTGGTATCGAATGCGGCACTAAGATCTAGTAAGACAAGTAAAGAGACAAGTCCTTTGTCTGATGCAATTAGAAGGTCATTTGTAACTTTTACCAGTGCTGTCTCTGTGCTGTGATGCACTCTAAATCCTGACTGAAAATCTTCAAACAGCTTGTTGTTGTGTAGAAAATCACACAACTGATTGGCGACTGCTTTCTCAAGGATCTTAGAGAGAAAGGGAGGGTTAGATATAGGTCTATAATTTAACAAAACCCCTGGATCAAGAGTGGGCTTTTTAAGAAGAGGTTTAATTACAGCTACTTTAAAGGACTGTGGCACATAGCCTTTTTAATAAGGACAGATTGATCATTTCTACTAAAGAAGTGCTAACTAAGGGTAAAACTTCTTTAAGCAGCCTAGTTGGGACGGGGTCTAAGAGACACTTTGATGGCTTAGATGAGGAAATCATGGAAGTTAGTTAATTAAGGTTGATGGGAGAAAAGCAGTCTAAATGTACATCAGGTTTTACAGTTGTTTCTAAGGTTCCTGTGTTTGAAGATAAGTCAGTACCAACTGAGGGCAGGAGGTGCTGAATTTTGTCTCTAATAGTTAGAATTGTATCGTTAAAGAAGCTCATAAAGTCATTACTACTGAGGTCTATAGGAATACATGGCTCAACAGAGCAGATCTGTCAGCCTGGCTACATTGCTGAACAGAAACCTGGGGTTGTTCTTATTTTCCTCTATTAATGATGAGTAGTAAGCTGCTCTGGCATTACGGAGGGTCTTCCTATAAATTTTAAGACTAACTTGCCAGGCTAAACGTGATTCTTCCAGATTGGTGGAACGCCATTTCCTTTCAAGTTTTCGCGATGTTTGTTTTAATTTGCAGGTTTGCGGGTTATACCATGGAGCTAACCTCCTCTGTTTTATTATCTTCTTTTTTAGAGGGGCGATAGAGTCGAGTGTTATTCGTAGTGAGCCTGCAGCACTATCAACAAGATGATCAATTTGGGAGGGACTAAAGTGAGCATAGGAGTCATCTGTTATATTGAGACATGGAACTGAATTAAATGCCGATGGAATCACTTTTAGCTACAGCACTATCAGATAGACATCTAGTGTAGGAATGTTTGCCTAATGGCGTGTAGTCCAGTAATAGGAGTTCAAAAGTTATTAAATAATGGTCTGATAAAAAAGGATTCTGTGGAAAGACTCAATCTCCATGCCATAGACAAGAACAAGGTCGAGGGTGTGGTTAAAACAGTGAGTGGGTTTATGTACACTCTGACAGAAGCCAATTGAGTCTAATAATGAGATAAACGCAGCACTAAGGCTATCATTTTCTACATCCACATGAATATTAAAATCACCTACAATAATTATTTTATCCGTTTTAAGGACTAAACCTGATACGAACTCTGAGAATTCAGATAAAAATTCAGAATACAGTCCAGGAGCTCGGTACACTATAACAAATAGAATTGGCTGTAGTGTTTTCCAGGTTGGGTGTGAAAGGCTAAGAACAAGGTTTTTGAACGAGTTATAATTTAGTTTAGGTTTAGGTTTGATTAATAGGCTTGAGTCGAAGATGGCTGCAACTCCACCTCCTCAGCCTGAGCCTCGAGGAATGTGAGTATTAATGTGACTGGTGGGGAGTGGATTCATTTAGGCTAACATATTCATAGTGACACAGCCAGGTTTCAGTAAGACAAAATAAATCAATATAATGATCTGATATTAGATCGTTTACTAGAACAGCTTTAGATGAGAGAGATCTAATGTTTAAGAGTCCACATTTAATTCTCCTATTTTGTTGTACTGTTGCAGTGGTGGTTTTACTTTATGTGTAACTCCTCTTTTTATGTGCAACTCCTGTTCTGTTTACAATTAATCACAACATGTAAAACACAACTCCAGTAATATTAAAACAAGCTCACTACAGCTTATTATAGAAGTAATCAGGAGTCCTGACCCCTCTCAAACCGAATGTGAAACAACAACCTGATCTGGCAGAAATTCAGCCCGATTCTAAAATGTGTCTGGGGCAACAAATTTCGGTAAAATTCGGGATTAATCCGTACCCTCCCTGCCTGGCTTTACATATTCCATCTGGCCTCATGGGAACCCCCAGGAGGAGCTGGAGGATAAGACTGGGGAGAAGGACATCTTGGCTATCTTGCTTAGCCTACTGACACTATGACCCAGACCCAGATAAGCGTGGACGGTGGGGTGGACGGACAGATGAATTTACTTTGAAAGAAAAAAGACATTGCTCACCAGAAAGAAATATTGTTGTAAATGAATTAATAGAATTAATTAGAATTAATAGACTCTCAATTTCCCAAATGCATCCATGCAGGTGTGTGCACAGACAAGCAATCTTGTCAAACATCAAAATTTTTGTTTGGAAAAACTCTTCAAAAGACAGCAACCCTGACATCTGATACATTACAATACAAGGCCGTTTGTAACGTGAGAGCAGCAGTATTTGGACACAAACACTGAACAGATTGCTGTACACATGCTATTGATTGAACTCTGCAGGGCTCCAATAGCTCATTGCCTGCAGAGCCAGACGGAGTTTCCCTGCCTCTCATTCTATATTGTCATCGGCCTGCCCAGCTCATCTCTCCCATATGGAAAAATGTGCCGAAAATTAACAAGGCTGTGCCATTTCAGAAATTTAAACAAATCATTGCTTTGATGGCAGTCATACTGAAACTGGACAGAGAACGAAACTGGAGTCAGAATCAAGCTAATATTCAGTTCAACTCCTGACTAAATCCACATGGCTGATACTACAAGACCAGATTTCTGGCTACTTGCTTAGTCATCTCTGCTGCTTTTTCTTTATATTTCAGCTAAATGTGTTTCTTTGTTGTGTTCTGCTAAATGTATGTGCACTGGTTTCACAATGAAAGAAAGGTAGGAAATGCAAGGTGCCGCAAGCTCTTTCCATGGACTCTGTTGAAGAGAAAGGATGGCCTTGACATGACGCTGAATCTGGCGAGAGCTCCTATAGTACACTGCAAACAACGACATGATCAAAATCAATAGTTTTAACTTAAAACTTATAGTTTTAAGTTAGGCGGTATAGTGTTGCAGTGGTTAGCGCTGTCACATCACAGCAACAATGTGCTGGTTTTCAGTCCATTTCCTACTGGCCTACCAGGGGCATAATGATACATGTATTCATCCCCTACAGTAGAGGGCAGGACGTTCAGTTTGATACCTGACTATCTTTGGTTCAGTATGCCCTGTGAATCAAAGAATTATTGTTTAGCTTAAGACAGTCTAATTAGGTCTACATCTTAGCAAGTGTGAGAAATCCACCTGGAAAGCTTTGTCAGTGGGACAGTTATGGTGTGTAAGCTGCACCATGCTAGTCGAGGTAGCCCCTGGATGTATATACTGTAGCTCATATGGCAAACATAGATCTAACTGACATTGACAAGACTCTTCTAGCCCTGATTTCTATCTATCATTTTGGATTGTTGGGGTTGTAAATGACATTGGACAAAGCGTGGTACAACAGACAAAAACTGTCACTGAACTGAGCTTGGGTAAAGTTACATCTCTGGAAACACAAACAAACACGTGAAACTAATTGCGATGGTATCCCCCAAATGTGTCTATTACAGGGCTTGAGCCCTGCTATTGTGTGCATCAGTCAGTCCATTGTGCCTCTCCTGTATAAACAAGCACAAGCTGCAGTCACCCAGGAATGATCCAGTACCCAGCATAAACAGGCACAATCTGCAGTCACCCAGGAATTATCCAGTGAGCTGTATAAATAAGCACAAGCTGCAGTTGTCAAATAATTATCTGGTGCCCTGTATAAACAAGCACACTGCTTGTGTGGGTTTCCTCCAGGCGCAGGTTAATTGGCAACTCAGCTGGCCATCCATCCATCCATCCATCCATCCATTTTCTTCCGCTTATCCGGGGCCGGGTCGCGGTGGCAGCAGGTTAAGCAGGGTTTTCCAGACGTCCCTCTCCTCAGCAACGCTTTCCAGCTCCTCCTGGGGGACCCCAAGGCATTCCCAGGCCAGATGAGATATATAATCCCTCCAGCGTGTTCTGGGTGTGCCCCGGGGCCTCCTACCAGTTGGACGTGCCCGGAAAACCTCCAAAGGGTGGCGTCCAGGAGGCATCCTAATCAGATGCCCGAACCACCTCAACTGGCTCCTTTCGATGCAAAGGAGCAGCGGCTCTACTCCAAGCTCCCTCCGGATGTCCGAGCTCCTTTCCCTATCTCTAAGGGTGAGCCCAGCCACCCTGCAGAGGAAACTCATTTCGGCCGCTTGTATCCGCGATCTCATTCTTTCGGTCACTACCCAAAGCTCATGACCATAGGTGAGGGTTGAAACGTAGATCGACTAGTAAATCGAAAGCTTTGCCTTCCGGCTCAGCTCCCTCTTCACCACCACAGTCCGGTACAACGCCCGCATTACTGCTGATGCTGCACCGATCCGCCTGTCCATCTCATGCTCCATCTTACCATCACTCGTGAACAAGACCCCGAGATACTTGAACTCCCCCGTCTGGGGCAGTAACTCACCTCCAACCCAAAGGGGGCAGTCCACCATTTTCCGGCTGAGAACCATGGCCTCGGACTTGGAGGTGCCGACTCTCATCCCAGCCGCTTCACACTCGGCTGCAAACCGCCCCAGTGCATGCTGAAGGTCACAGCCCGATGAAGCCAACAGAACCACATCGTCCGCAAAGAGCAGAGATACTATTCTGAGACCACCAAACCGGACACTCTCCTCCCCCCGGCTGCGCCTTGAAATCCTGTCCATGAATATCACAAACAGAATTGGTGACAAGGGGCAGCCAACACCCACTTGGAACGTCTTTGACTTTGTGCCGAGAATGCGGACACAGCACTCACTTCGGTTATATAGGGACCGGATGGCTTGTAGCAGCGACCCCGGTACCCCATACTCCCGCAGTACCCCCCACAGGACCCCCCGGGGGACACGGTCGAAAGCCTTCTCCAAGTCGACAAAACACATGTAGACTGGATGGGCAAACTCCCATGAACCCCCAAGCAGCCCTGCAAGAGTAAAGAGCTGGTCCACTGTGCCACGGCCAGGACGGAATCCACATTGCTCCTCCTGGATCCGAGGTTCGACAATCGGTCGTAGTCTCCTTTCCAGCACCCTGGAAAAAACTTTCCCGGGGAGCTGAGCAGTGTGATACCACGGTAATTGGAGCACACCCTCCGGTCCCCCTTTTTGAAGACGGGAACCACCACCCCGGTCTGCCACTCCACAGGCACTGTCCCCGACCTCCATGCGACACTGAAGAGGCGTGTCAGCCAAGACAGCCCAACAATGTCCAGAGCCTTCAGCATCTCAGGGCGAATCTCATCCACCCTGGCGCCTTGCCACCAAGAAGCTCTTTGACTACCTTGGAGACTTCTGCCAGGGATATGGGTGAGTCTTCCCCCGAGTCTTCAAACTCTGCCTCCTCCACTGAGGACATGTTGGTCGGGTTGAGGAGTTCCTCAAAGTGCTCTTTCCACCGCTCGACAACATCCCCAGCCCCGTTTTCCCTTCCTAAGTCGTCTAACGGTTTGCCAGAACTTCCTTGAGGCCAACCGAAAGTCCTCCATAGCCTCCCCAAACTCCTCCCACACCCGAGTTTTTGCTTTGGTGACCACCGAGGCCGCCGTCCTTCTGGCCTCCCGGTACCTGTCCGCTGCTTCAGGAGACCTCTGGGCTAGCCAAGCCCGAAAAGCCTCCTTCTTCAGCTTAACGGCTTCCTTCACCGCCGGTGTCCACCAGCGGGTTCTAAGGTTGCCGCCTCGACAGGCACCGACGACCTTCTGACCACAGCTCCTAGCGGCCGCCTCAGCAATGGAGGCTTTGAACATGGCCCACTCTGTTTCCATGTCCCCAACCTCCCCTGGGATGCGTGAGAAGTTCTTCCGGAGGTGGGAGTTGAAGATCTCGCGGACAGGGCCCTCCGCCAGACGTTCCCAGTTCACCCTCACTTCACGTTTAGGTTTGCCAGGTCTGTCCGGCAGCCATCCCTGCCATCTTATCCAACTCACCACCAAGTGGTGATCAGTTGACAGCTCTGCCCCTCTCTTCACCCGAGTGTCCAAGACATACGGCCGCAGATCTGACAATACGACCACAAAGTCGATCATCGACCTGCGGCCTAAGGTGTTCTGGTACCAAGTACACTTATGAACCACCTTATGCTCAAACATGGTGCTTGTTATGGCCAGTCCATGGCTAGCACAGAAGTCCAACAACAAAGCACCACTCGGGTTCAGATCGGGGAGGCCATTCCTTCCAATCACCCTCCTCCAGGTTTCACCATCATTGCCCACATGGGCGTTGAAGTCTCCCAGCAGAACTATGGAGTCTCCAGGTGGTATCCCTTCCAGGACGCCACCCAGGAACTCCAAGAAGGCCGGGTACTCTGAACTGCTGTTTGGTGCATAAGCACAAACAACAGTCAGAGCCTTCCTCTCAGCAACTTTCAGTCGCATCGAGGCGACCCTCTCGTTCCCCGGGGAAAACTCCAACACAGCGGCGCTCAGCCGGGGACTCGTGAGTATCCCCACACCCGCCCGGCGCCTTTCATCCTGGGCAACTCCGGAAAAGAAGAGAGTCCAGCCCCTCTCCAGGAGTTTGGTTCCAGATCCTGAGCTATGCATAGAGGTGAGCCCAACTATATCTAGCTGGTACAGCTCCACCTCCTGCACCAGCTCCGGCTCTTTCCCCGCCAGAGAGCTGATGTTCCACGTCCTTAAAACCAGTCTGCGACGCCGAAGGTCGGCATGCCCAGGTCTCTGCCCTTGCCTGCCGCCCGGCTTACACTGCACCCGACCTCGATGCCTATCCCTGCAGGTGGTGGGCCCACAGGGTGGCGGCACCATGTCGGTTTTTCGGGCTGTGTCCGGCCACCAGACGCTCGCCATCGTGCTCCCCTCCCGGGTCTGGCTCCAGGGGGGGGGCCCCGGTAT
This sequence comes from Macquaria australasica, assembly GCA_005408345.1. Lineage (NCBI taxonomy): Eukaryota > Metazoa > Chordata > Actinopteri > Centrarchiformes > Percichthyidae > Macquaria > Macquaria australasica. Next base: position 23,289 of record SEMN01001421.1, on the reverse strand, counting down.
CCCTCCTCCGGGCGAGGTGCTCCAGCTCTGCATGGTCCGACTCATCAGGGGTTTGTGAATCGCTCTTAGTCTGTCCCCTCCCCTGGGACCAATTTGCCTTGGGAGACCCTACCAGGGGCCAGTGCCCCGGACAACACAGCTCCCAGGGTCACAGGGGCACACAAACCCCTCCACCACGTTATGGTGGCGATTCATGGAGGGGCTCAGCTGGCCAATTAATTGAAATAAAATTAGAATTAACCAAAACCAACATGATGACTCTCCTGACCTCATTTAAGTTATGTCGGTATGTTTGGTACAGTAAATGAAGGTCTTAATACAGACTATACTCTGCTTCTTTAATGGACCTGAAAGTACAACAATGAATCACATCTCACACTAAGTACAAATAACCAATTACTGTCAGTTAGCGTGTGCTGTAAGTATTGTTCCACCAACATGTTTTAATGATAACTGAATGGGATGAGATAACAGATAACATAAAGGTGTCATTCAAACTATAATACTGTTTTTTTGGCAGTCTCAAAAGATGTGGAACTGCCTACATTAACTTAATTAATTTCGAAAATTTTAAATAAATATTAGGAGTCATAATCTGTGATTTTTGTTTATTGTTCAGTAAAAAACTTAAGAGTTCAACTTTGACTACAGAGTGTCTTGTTCACAGTGTATTTAAGATGTTATTCATTAATCATGACTGGGGTGAACATGACTGACTTCAGGGCAATGTGTATTGATTCACATTGGCCAGTCTTACTCTAAATTAGTGTGGATGGTTTTCTATCTATATGCGTTACCCTTGCCAGAGATTGGTGACCTGCACAGGGTGTAACCCACCTCTCACCATGTCAGCTGGCAGAGGCTCCATTCCCCTGTGACCCTGCACAGGGGTAAGTCAGTAGATTTTAGTCGGTGTAGGGTTCTCAAAGTCAGACACTGCCACCCCCCCAGACAAAACCAAGACAAGCATATTTGGAAGTATAATGTTGCCATGGATTCAGTGAGTTATGCAGTGGGCAACAAGTTGAGCCCCAGTTTTTTAGCCTATGTTTGTTTTCATTTTGGTAAAGTGGCACCATTAATGGTGTGCTGAATGAGCTGTTAGCAGCTCCTGTTAGCTGTCTGTCCATCCATGGGTACACTGCAATCACTGGATTACTGAAGAAAACTTAAAAACCTGATGATTCTCAGGCAAGTTCTGGAGTTATAAGCAGATTTCTAAGCAGGTTGATGGACGTTTATTCGCAATGGACATCGAAGATAATGATAGTGTCAGTCTCACTGAATCTAAAAATATGTGTATCATGTCTGTGTGTTCAGAGTTATGAATGGTCAAGATACTGTCCAAGTAGCAGTCCCAGTGAAGTACCTATTGAAGTACCTAGTATATGAAAACCTCATATAATCACCTCAACTGCCTGGAATGTACTACTACAAAATGTCCAAGTGGTTTCCATGGCCAAATTTCCAACCTGGGAAACCAGAAGATCTCACAAGTATTGCACTTTCCTGTAGAACCTCAGACTTCAACTGTTGTGCATGACTGGAGAAAAAGAAAGAGGTGTCACATCTTCCAAAAGTGTGGATGCTCTGAAAGTCTTTGGTTCATCCAGAAATTGGACAACAAATATTTGTTATGTTAATATGTCCTGGAAAATGTACAAGCAATATGACTTTCATATGTCTTAATCTGCATTATAGAAGTGCAAGAGGTACAGTATGTAGGATTGTTAAAAGGGTTAATTGCCTCCACGAGCTGTGTGGCACACCTCACAGTTTGAAAACCTCTGGTATAGATAATGGTTAAATGGACAGAAAATGAGTGATCACTGAATCAACATCTATTTTTCAGTCTCACCAGTAATAATCAAGTAGCTCAACAAGCCAACATGAACTGAGAACTGCATCATCTTTTACCTGTAACATCCCTTTACCTACCTACAGACACAGCTATCATTGTTAACATCTGTAAATACTGAAATCAATCTCAACTGATTTGAAAGAATTTGTTATACTCTTCTTTATATACAAGTATTTCTTTATATCAGAGGCCTTGAAGTTTCTAAGAACCAGAAGACTGGCAGCATGTTATTGTCAGGAAATACATTTCACAACATCACTCTGTCTCATTCACATGGACTCTGTGTCCTTCTTAGATCTTTCATAAACGTTTTTAGTAAAACCAACTTTATTTAACTCTAACTTGCAGCCAGCACTAACACTATAGTACTGTGCCAGTACAGCAAGACTGCTAGCTCTTTGCTCAGGTTGCCAGATATTTAGCTGCAGTGTCAATAATGTATACTTTCCAGGACATTTGTAATAATCTTTTTTTTTCTGCAGCAACTGACAAATGTGCTGCAAATGTGAAAACAGCCCCAAAAACTGAACTCAAAACTTACAATAGGTTTGGCAGGAAAATTGCAAACCTGGCAACTGTGGATAACCAATGAAGTGTGACTGTCACTATGACAGTGCTCCTGGAGACCTTCCATTAAAGCAACAGAATGATCCAGTTTGGGCCTCATTGTTTTTATATTTGGAAATGTTTTCGTACAATTTAAACTAAACTATGAGACTCAAAGCAAGTCATTCAATACACATTATACTATCTATAAAGCTATGGCCAGATCTGCAAAGAATTTTTGTAGCAGTGTCTACATTGCTGGACCCACACAGATGTTCGCCATCTTTGTGCAGTAATAAAGGTTTAACTTGTGAAATTGCTCCCAATTTTCACTCTCTATGTACAGGAAAATAGGTTTTTGTAATGGCAGGAAAGGAGAAAAAAAGAATTCTCAGTACTCTTGAAAACTCAGTTATGCATTTTAAACCACTGAGTGAGGTCTCGGTCTACAGTCAGGACATTCTTTCTATTATCTCTGACTTGTCTCTGTCTCAGCCACCGGTCTTACAGTCTTTGGTCTCTGCCAACCAGTTAACTTTTTTCTTTCTTTTGCCTGTCCTGCCCTGCTCTTGTAGCAGACTGGAGAGGCTGTTCTGCAGTCAGTTCCTCAAAGAATATAAATTATTGTTATTAGCTTCTATATTTAGTATTTCACAGAATCAGTGGGCATGGTGTAGTTACGAGCAGAATTGAAATCAAATTAATTTTGATGGGATTGCTTTAAAGTGGGTGTGGCAAATAGAGAGTGATGTGGAGCTGTGGTAAGTTATGTAGCTGCAGAGGACTGTTGGCCTCCACCCACACCTCCCTCACACGTGTGTTAATAGATCAGGAGGTAGAGCATTAGGGAGAAATGAATAAATGAGATCTCAACCACATTCTTTGGAAATATAAAAAAATAAATAAATCCAACTAACATCTAAACACACACATCTGACCTATTATATAACTGAGCTAACTACTATAACCCACAAGCTAACAGTCAATTTGACCTCTGAACAGCAATTAAGCAGTTAAGTGGTCTTGCCCACAGCCCTGCCCCCTGCCCATCTCTAGTTTTACTTTAATTTTAACAATTATTTCTCAGACTAGGATGAAAGCATACATCCAAAAATCCCAGGATTAAGTCTACATAATGAGAATACACTTTTAAATGTATCTGAGGCTAAATGCAACACATTAAGTGACCATGAGTCAATATATTACAGTAAGAAAATATGATCCTTTTCAATATCACTGGATTTGGATATGTGTTATTACAAAATTTAAAAACTAGCTAGTGAAAGCAATTTGTAGTTCCCTTAGTTTCCACTTTGGAATAGATAATTTTTTTCCTGACAGACCATTCCCAGCTGACTTTGGTTCCTGCCCAAACCTCAGTCTCCACTCCACCTTCAAACACACAACCCTATCTTTCTGCTCATCTTGCCCTCTCCACTCTCCACCACCTTTCTCTACAAATCTATCCCTGTGTGTCCCTTCATAAAGTGTTTTTCTTCCTCTCTCCTTTCACCTTCCTACTTCCTCCAGGTTTTATCTGCTTGTCTGAAAATGTTCTTTAAAAGACAGTAGCCCACAGGTCTACACAGGCCCCACAGCTGCTGCATGAGTCTCATTGTGTGGACAAAGTTTGATTCATTGCAGCCATCCTTTTCTAAAAAAGAACCTCTTTTTTTTTTTAAATGACACAAGGGGGCCGATGTTTCTGACAGAGCTCAAGAGGGTCTGATTTTATTCCCTGGGCCAGCTTCTGAATGTCCTTCGGCGTACTTTCCCCTTCACCAAGTGTGACCTACATATCTCCTGTTGTTCATGTTTTCGACAAGACTGTGTTTCTCAGAACACACAGAAAATAAAAGTGTCTATTTCCCTCCTTCCTATTTTTAGTTATGGTTAATTAAGCTACACTTCTACCTGCATGGGTTTCGATGGAGAAAGAGCACAGCCTTTTACATCAAAGGTCTGTTTTTCCACCGTGGAAAAAAGAAGTGTGGTTTTGTAAAGAAAAATGATTAAATGTATTTACCACATAGAAAATTATAGTGGTTGTAGTATTTCTTTCATTCTTGAATGTCCTTATTCAGTCAGAGTCTTTGAGCTTTCAAAGGACATTATGAGGTTTAGTTGTACAATCTGCATTAACATTTTTCTCTTGTGAAAGTTAAGTCTCGTAATAGTTCACAGAGTCACTTTTCTAAGTGCAGGAATTTCTGTCCTCAATGTTCATTGTCAGCAACATTGCAACTTTGACATAGTAACATAAGTGCTGCGGAATACCTCCACCTCTCCCCCTCCTACATGAGTGGTCATTGATCTTGGTCATACCTTTACTTTTTGACCACATTTGCTGCGCTTAATAGGAGCTTTGCTTTCTCACTCAAGCAATTCAATTCAAATCAATTCAATTCAGTTTTATTTATATAGCGCCATATCATAACAAAGTTATCTCAGGGCACTTTTTCGAATAGAGCAAGTCTAGACCGACTCTTTATATTTACAGAGACCCAACAGTTCCCACCATGAGCAAGCACTATGCGACAGTGGCAAGGAAAAACTCCCTTTTAATAGGTAGAAACCTCGAGCAGAACCAGGCTCAAGGTGGGCGGTCATCTGCCTCGACCGGTTGGGTTGAAGGGGGAGGGGGGGAGCGGGAGAGAGAGAGCAGGAGGAAAGAGAACACACAGCAGCACAATACAGTTCCACATAGGGATGTAAGGCAATAGATATGGTAATGGCATTGATGTTAACACCAACAGAAACAACACTAAGAGCAACACTATAATAGCAATACTAATAACAAGAGCAACAACAGCAATAGTAGCAGCGGGTGCAGAGCAGGAGCACGGGGGCAGCAGGCGGCAGCAACCACAGACCCAGACTCTACAGCTCCGGAGGCAGAAATACCTGCAGAAAGCAACAGATGGGGAGAGAGAGAGAGAGAGAGAGAGAGAGGAGAGAAAGCACACAACTACGGGAAGAAGTTGAATTAATAACAAGCATTGATGGGATATGAGGGCATACAGATGGAGAGGAAGAGGAGGAGAAAGGAGCTCAGTGCATCATAGGAAGTCCCCCGGCAGTCTAGGCCTATAGCAACATAACTAAGGGGGGGCTCAGGGGTCACCTGAGTCAGCCCTACTGTAAGCTTTATCAAAGAGGAAAGTCTTAAGCCTACTCTTAAATGTGAGGAGGTTGTCCGCCTCCCGTACACAAACTGGGATCTGGTTCCACAGGAGAGGAGCTTGATAGCTGAAGGCTCTGGCTCCCATTCTACTTTTAGAGACTCTAGGAACCACAAGGAACCCTGCATTCTGGGAGCGCAGTGCTCTAGTGGGGTAATAGGGTACTATGAGCTCTTTAAGATATGATGGTGCCTGACCATTTAGGGCTTTGAAGGTGAGGAGAAGGATTTTAAATTCTATTCTGGATTTTATAGGGAGCCAGTGTAGAGAAGCTAATATTGGAGAAATATGTTCTCTTTTTCTGGTTCTTGTCAGTAAACGTGCCGCAGCATTCTGAATCAGCTGGAGAGTCTTAAGGGATTTATTGGGGCAGCCTGATAATAGAGAGTTGCAATAGTCCAGCCTAGACGTAACAAATGCATGGACTAGTTTTTCTGCATCTTTTTGAGATAGGATGTGCCTGATTTTTGCAATGTTACGTAAATGAAAAAAGGCAGTTCTTGAAGTTTGTTTTATTTGGGAGTTAAAGGACATATCCTGATCAAAGATAACTCCAAGATTCCTTACGGTTTCGCTGGAGGCCAGGGCAATGCCATCTAGAGAAACTATATCTTTAGATAATGTGTTTCGAAGGTGTTCGGGGCCAAGTACAATAACTTCGGTTTTGTCTGAGTTTAACATCAGAAAATTGCAGGTCATCCAGGTTTTTATGTCCTTAAGGCATGCTTGAAGTTTAGCTAATTGATTGGTTTCATCTGGCTTGATCGATAAATATAATTGGGTATCATCTGCATAACAATGAAAATTTATGGAGTGCTTCCTAATAATATTGTCTAAAGGAAGCATATACAAGGTAAATAGAATTGGTCCAAGCACAGAACCTTGTGGAACTCCGTGACTAACTTTGGCGTGCATAGAGAATTCATCATTAACGTGTACAAACTGATATCGATCTGATAAATAGGATTTAAACCAGCTTAGTGCAGTACCTTTAATGCCAATTAAATGTTCTAGTCTCTGTAATAGAATGTGATGGTCAATGGTATCGAATGCGGCACTAAGATCTAGTAAGACAAGTACAGAGACAAGTTCTTTGTCTGATGCAATTAGAAGGTCATTTGTAACTTTCACCAGTGCTGTCTCTGTGCTATGATGCACTCTAAATCCTGACTGAAAATCCTCAAACAGCTTGTTGTTATGTAGAAAGTCACACAACTGATTGGCGACTGCTTTCTCAAGGACCTTAGAGAGAAAAGGAGGGTTAGATATAGGTCTATAATTTGACAAAATCCCTGGATCAAGAGTGGGCTTTTTAAGAAGAGGCTTAATTACAGCTACTTTAAAGGACTGTGGCACATAGCCTTTTAATAAGGACAGATTGATCATATCTAGTAAATAAGTGCTAACTAAGGGTAAAATTTCTTTAAGCAGCCTAGTTGGGGCGGGGTCTAAGAGACACGTTGATGGCTTAGATGAGGAAATCATGGAAGTTAGTTGATTACGGTTGATGGGAGAAAAGCAGTCTAAATGTACAGGTTTTACAGTTGTTTCTAAGGTTCCTGTGTTTGAAGATAAGTCAGTACCAACTGAGGGCAGGAGGTGCTGAATTTTGTCTCTAATAGTTAGAATTGTATCATTAAAGAAGCTCATAAAGTCATTACTACTGAGGTCTATAGGAATACATGGCTCAACAGAGCTGTGACTCTCTGTCAGCCTGGCTACAGTGCTGAACAGAAACCTGGGGTTGTTCTTATTTTCCTCTATTAATGATGAGTAGTAAGCTGCTCTGGCATTACGGAGGGCCTTCCTATAAATTTTAAGACTAACTTGCCAGGCTAAACGTGATTCTTCCAGATTGGTGGAACGCCAATTCCTTTCAAGTTTTCGCGATGTTTGTTTTAATTTGCGGGTTTGCGGGTTATACCATGGAGCTAACCTCCTCTGTTTTATTATCTTCTTTTTTAGAGGGGCGATAGAGTCGAGTGTTATTCGTAGTGAGCCTGCAGCACTATCAACAAGATGATCAATTTGGGAGGGACTAAAGTTAGCATAGGAGTCATCTGTTACATTGAGTAACACAGATGTGATGCATTCTGCCACTGGCACATGCTGTATATATGTATCAAACAGGTGCACCAGGCTGGAATCAGTTTGCATGTCATTTTAGTGAGTGCTGCAAATGTCCGCTTGTGTTGAGATGTATGGGAGAGTGGAGACGGGAAGGACCCAAATGCAGACAGTCGAGAATGCAGGATGAAATCAGTGGTTTAATGTTGAAAATAGCTTGCAGGCAGGTCCAGGTTAAGGTTAAGGTCCCAGTTTGCGTGACAGAAACTCAAAAGCAAAAACACAAGGCAACATAGCAACTAAGACGAACTGACAGAGGATCAAAGGAAGTGGTGCGGTACCTGTACTGAGAGACTGATGAGGGAATGAGATGCAGGTGAGGAGGTGGGCGGAGAAGGCCAGGCAACTGCAAAGCAGATGAGGAAAGTGGAAACAGGTGTGAAGATGGGTGGGGCTGTCAGGTGATGGGGGAAGGAGGGAAAGTCCAAGGGCATCTGGTGGATGGATGGAAAATAGCAATGAAGGGGCCTGGCGGACAGGGACTGTGGATGGAGAGGAGGGACAGAGAGACAGACTGTGACAGCCTGGAATGTTAACACAGGTTGATAGTTAGTGGGCAGATCTATACATAAGGTACAATGGACTAAGTCTTGTTTTGAGTATCAATACTAGCGTCAATGGGTTAGACAGTAGTGGAAGAAGTACTCACATCCTTTACTTATGCAGACATAACAATGTAAAAATACTCCAATACAAGTAATAGTTCTGCATTCAAAATCCTACTTACAGATTGGGTTTGGGTTAAGGTTAGTACAGAAGTATAATCAGCAAAATATCCTTAGATTATCAAAAATGAAAGTCTGCGTTCTGCAGTAAAATGCCCCCTGTGACTGTGATGCACCAATGTGTAAGTAACATTTTACTGTTGTAACTGCTCGAAGTGTAGCTAGTTTTAAATACTTTATATACAGTTAGTTTAGTCAAGTGGTTCCCAACCTAGGTATTATGCCCCTCCAGAAGGTCACAAGATAAATTTGAGGTATTGTAAGATGATTAATGGGACAGGAAAGAAGATAAAGTTCTATTACACTTTTTTTTTAATAAATTTGACTTTCTCTAATCTTTGCCTTTTTGTGAAATATTGGATAATTTGACCTATTTGGGTGTCAAACAGATATTTAAATGATACCTTGTGAGACGTTTAGAGGTGAAATGTCTCGGAACTGATACCAATTTATAGACATCTCAAAGATAACAAGGGGCCCCATCTAGACACTGCTTTTGGTGAGGGGTCAGCAGTGTGCATTTTGACTTGTGATGGTAACTTTCTTCAAGACTGCTAGAATTAGGCTGGAGTAGGATCCTTTTTGTTTAACCAGACACAGAAAGTCTCGCTCTGAAATCTCACGAGAGGTTGAGTTGCTGCAGGAAGATGACAGTGTTTCTGGTTACATAAAAAAGGATCTTACTCTTTAATAAAACGGTCTGTCTTTGTAGGGATCCTTTCCATAATGTTGTCAGACACTTCGAATAACAATCTGAGCCTGTCAGTGACAAAAATAAGCACTTTTAGTGGATGGACTTTGGTGGGTGCTGTTGCCCACAAGGATTATGTGGCAGCCATTGCAGCCCGTTTCACAGCTGCCAGCTGAGGCAATCTACTGGACCAATTCCAAAACTGTTGGTACCTATTAACATTTGTAAACCAAAAAACATTTACATTTGTAAAAAAAAAAAAAAAAAAAAATAGGGCCAAGGTTTGAAAATACCAGAATTACCCTTTAACTAGTGTCAAAAGATATGGATGCTGATAGAAACAAAACAGGGAAAACAGAGAGATGAAAACAGAGTCACTCCCAACATCACCTTAGACTAAAACAGTACTCAGGAAACATGCACAAGGTTCCCTGAGATGGATAGTCTAAGCTTTTATAGCATTTCCTCAAACTCAGCCCAGCCCAAGGGGAGCCACGTTCTCTAACAACACTGCTGACCACATCCAGAAACATGCTGCTTGCTGTGGTGTGGCCACAAAACTCTGCTCTGCACTGAATATGAGTTTACATACATATACAAGATACCACACAAAAAGCACACAGGAACATTTTTACATTCTGCTGTCTGTTCACTTGTATTTTGTCAGTAAAAGACCATTTGAATGGCTGGGTAGAAGTTTTTTTTTTGACTAACATAAAAGTCAGGAAAACAAAAAAAATATATATTTAGTTCAACCTTAAAGTGCTATAAAATGTTGAACACTCTTTCTTGCCTTTAATGAAAACCTACTCAGCTCTGTGTAGGGTCACACTGCTTGCACAAGTGTTTGTGTTGGCATCACCATAAAAATTAGATTACATGGAGTATATGATCCACTAAATTTCTCTCCTTCTGTTTCACCTTTCCCAGTTTCTCAACAAAACTGATTTCTTTGATCTAATTGTGTCTGGCCTGACTTTTTCTCCACATGACGCCTGTCCAGAAAACCAATAAATGCCTAAAGCTTTTCTTCAAACACAGCAGTAAACATGTCGTGCTCCACCAATGATGCAGTCCCCTTTTGACCCGTAATTGCTGTTCCACCCTTGGGTGAATCAGTGTAAAATGCATAGAGACAAGTTTGGAGATGCAAAAGTAAGACAAAGACATTCAAAATTAGTCAGCAGCTGCAGATGAAATAAAACATGTCTGAAAACCTTGAGAAAAGATTATACACTGCTGCATGTTTTAATGCACTAAAATGAAAACTGACCGCTTAATTTGCAGGAGACTTTTTAATCACCTGAAGATGTTGATGCAATGTGACATGATTAAACTCTGACATCAAATCTGCCTTAAGCCTGTTAAATTCTGATGATGCTAGAGTCAAGCTTCGGGTGCTGCAGGGCGGTCTCACACTAATGTCCAGAGGGATCAGTAAAGGCTGTCTGGAAGCTTCATTAAACATCAACTGCGATGATGTTACGTATTTCAGTGCCTCTGCTAGAGCTCTTGCTGCCTCTTCCTCCTACAGGTTTTTCACAGTATCCCCAAGAGACTCGCATGAGGAATCAAAGACGATAGAGAAGCTAAATCCTCACACATAGTACATTTCTCCTCCTCAAACAGTTGCAATATCTTTACGAGGCCTTCAACATATGCAGCTGAGAGTGTGACTGTGCCCCCGAGATCTGTCTTTGTGCCCAGAGCAGTCAGTGACCATTTTCGCTCTGACGTATGAGGAATGTTGACGTATACTTAGTGTGGGCCTCCGGAGATGGCAAGAGGTCAGAGTCCTCCTGGGTCCTGTGAGCTTAGACAGTAGCTGTATTAGATCAATGTACGAAACCTGTGATATTGGTATCACATCGGTCACTTCTGGCACATTAAAGGGTCAGTTCACCTCAAGTACAAAAAGACAATTTTTCACTACCTTTCAGCGGTACCAAGGTGCCTAGAATAAAAAATGGAAAAACCACAGGGTTTTTCCTTTGACCTTTGCTCGCACCTTTTTTTTTTTAAAGCTGTGGCACATTTTTGCAGGAATTATGTAAATGGGAAGGTACCCTGTAGTGAGGACAAACATAGCTCATGGAAACCTTTGTGTTCCACTGCTGAGTAAGGCACCACATCAAGGCAAATCAGGTCTCCCACTGTGGGTGTGACTTGCAGTGGGGTGGTTTGGAGGAAATGCTGCTTTAGATGTGATAGGTGACATAAAGAAGCAGTTGTAGTGGTGTAACATAGCTGTGTACTGGTTGATGTTGTGTTTGGGGGGCTTGGGTGCATGCCACAGTTGGATGCTTGAAACACAAGTGAGTTTAGATTGCAGATGTTGTCATCCTCATCTCTCCTGACTTGACTCATTCCCATTTGGCAGACGTTCTTGGTTGAAGCTGCATTGACAGTGAAGTACTCTCAGAAGCTGCTGGTATTATGCTGTTTATTTGGTAGAGAAGCATTTTAGCAGTGTTCGCACGCATCTTTCTGTCATTTGAGTATCAAACGCTCACAAGGCTTGAAAGGTAGCAGCAAAAAACAGCAGCTGTGGTTCAATTCCATTGGATTCTAATGATATAATGATGAGTTTTTGTGATGGACTGCAACAGGTCAGGAAATTGGGGGGTGGGGGGACCCAAATTCAGAAACTGGCAGAGCAGGTTGAATTAATATGTAACATTTTGTGGTTGAAATCACTTCGTTCCAATGGAACCGCCACAATCAGTGGATTTGCTCGTAGGATTACAGTACACTCGTGAATATTTAGCATCGACTTCAACTTTGGTGAACATTGACATGTTTGGTCTTGACAATGCTGACCTTTGTTTGGAAGTTTGAGCTAATGAAATGAGGGACTAAAGGGTATTTGGTTTGAAAGAAAACTGTTAGAAGACATTAATATAATAAGGGTGAATAACACCAGATAGAGGAGCTGGAGATGTGCTTAGGATCTTATCTCTGATGTCATTTACCTAACTGACAAAAAAAGCCCAGAAGTAATTTGCTGAAAAGGGACAACTATGGCTATGTGTCAAAAATAAATCTGGGGTTGAATTTATTGACATTAAGTTTGATTAGTGGCTAGTTTAGTGGTGCGCCCTATGTGTTCGGATCTGCGACATCTGCATTTGAGAGTTGATATTGCAATAATTCATTAAAAGCAAAAAATGTCATGTTTCCCTATAAACCTGTGGATATTTCTCTTCATGAAACTGATGTTTCTACTTGCACTAGTTGGGGCAGGAATGTCTCTGTGTGCTGTGAACAATTTTTTGACTTACACACTACAAAAAAAAAAAATTGATTGAAACAAGTAAATGGTTAAAGTTGACATCTTGGAAACTGTTCAATTGTTACAACTAGGATTGTGTTCAGGCTGAAGGAACAAGGTACAAGGTTCACTTGTAAAACTGTTTCTTCAATCAAGAAAATGCTCATCTGAAAAACCTCTTTACATCCATGAAGATCTATTTTTTAGCGATTCCTCTATGAAGAATGTCACTTCCTCATCCTATACCAAAACAACACATTCATACATAGAAAATAATATGATGTACATTCTTAAACTAAAAACTGAATTGGAAAAGGCATGAAAATGAAATCAAGAGAAACTGTCTATATAGAAATAAAAAAATCTTTTCCTGCAGATAAAAACCCTAAATAACAAAAATGAATTCTGACAATGAGGGACCAATGTTTCTCCACATCCTTAAGTGCTCCTTGTGTTTGTCATTGGACAATATTCAATTATTTGTGTGCAGTGATGTATTTACATGCCTCTGTTTATTCTGTTAAGTTATGACAAAAGTTAGCATGGGGAATGATAATGTTTGCATGCTAACATTTGCTAATTAGCACCACAAAGTACAGCTGAGGCTGATGGGAATGCCATTAGTTTTGCAGGTATTTTGTTATAAATCAAAGTATTTAGGGAATTAAGATTTTTGACCAGATGATGACACTGAATGAAAAGTTAAGGCATCTCCAAAGTGATTATAGTTCATCCTGAAGAGGACATAAATGTATTAGTGTAACATATAATGGGAATCCATCCAACAGTTGTTGAGACATTTTCTTTAAAACCACAAAGGCCAACCTCATGGTGGCACTAGAGGAAAAGTCAGTGGATCACCAAAGTCATTAGGATTCATCCTCTGGGAACAGTGAATTGTGTGGCAATCCATCAAGCAGATGATGAGATATTTCACAAAATAAATGAAAACTTTGACCTTAGTGGCACTAGAGAAAATCACCAGTCATTAGGATTTATTCTCTGGGCACCATGGATATCTGTATGGATGGATATCAATCTAATAGTTGTCAAGATAATAGACAACTATCAGATGGATAGCTAAAAAAAAGCCAAAAATGTCAACCTAATGTCAGCACTGTCAGGGGAACATGAATGTCTTTACAAAATGTCAACAAATTGTGTAAAGGAGAATGTCCACCTTTCTTTTAGCAGTTTCTTTCTAGTCAAAGGCTTATCATCATGACAGAAACTGAATGAAACGCAAATGTTCAGTACATGGTTAGCTAGGGGGTGGGTGCTTCCTAACAATTTCTGCTTGTAGAAATTATGGTAACTCCCACAGTATTCAGATGAAGTTTCTTCCCACAAGGTGGCATTCCCTCCTGCGGTAATAACGTTTCTACCTTTGGAAAAGAAGCTTCAACCAAAAGAGGGGATGTTTCTTCCTGGAGAGATGACATTTTTAGCCACAGACAGCATGTTCCTGCCTGTCAGTGTGGCATTTCAACCCATGGATATAATGTTTACACCTGCAGTAATGACGTTTCTACCTTCACCAACTGCATTTTTACAATCAAAGTGAAATACCCCATAGTGGCATTTGTTGTTATGGTGACGTTAAATCTGCGAGAATAATGTTTCTGATGACATTTCTAGCCACAAAGTTGATGTTCCCGTCTGCAGAAGTAACATTTCTACACCCAGAGTTGATGTTTTCTTCTGTGGTGATGGTTTTTCTATCAGTAGTGATGATATCTCTTCCAACTGTCATCATGTGTTCTATCTACAGTATACTTCTACCTGCAGCAGTAATATTTCTATACTTATGGCAGATAATTTCTCCCTTAAGCAAAACAGACCTGGAAAACATTAGGTTAAAGTGTCAATACCTACACAGAATAATACTAATAGAATAATAAGGAGGGTTAGACTGCATTTTTGATATTACCATAAAATCAAATGACTGTTGAAAGGGTTGCTCAGAGTGCCAAAATCACAAACAAAGAATTAACATTGAGCGCTGAAGATGGAGTGGAGTGTTTTAAAAAGTATAAAAGTATGCCCTTTAAACATGTACATGCATACAGTGTGCAAATTTCTGCAAGGTGTGCAAAATTGGTGTAATTATAAGTTATGTTACATACATGTGTTGCACTTTGGCAGAAGTTATAGATAATATCATTGTAGGTCCAGCAGGCCCTCAGCAGCCTCCCAGTCCAGTGATACACAGCGGGACACGCAGGGAGTTTTTTGGCCACCAGCAGGAATGATCTCCTGTGTCGCTCAGTGGAACACCTTGTGGGTATGAGTCTTTGGCTGAAGACGCTCTTCTCTCAGCATGTCGTGGGTGGGAGACGTTGTTCAGGATGATAACCAACATGGACAGCATCCTCTTCTCCGTCAGTGTCTCCAGAGAGTCTAGCTCAACTCCTCCACCAATCACTGAGCATGTTGCTCAAAGTACTACCGTGCCTAAATACAGCCTCAGAATGTGGCTGTAGACACTTTATTAACATGTTAGGCATAGCAACTTTAGGCCAGTAATTTGGCTTGTTTAATGTTTTTCTGCTTTTCAGTGGCCAAAAATAGAGCAGTGCAGCTTATAGTCAAGCTAAAGTATTTACAGTACAGGCCCCACAAGTGGCCAGCCCAAACGCCATTTGTCAAGTACCTTCTTGTTCAAGTTTTGTTATTTGTGGTCCCACAAGGAAACAAATAGTCAGCTTAACAGTTCTCAGCAAAAGACTAGAAGGCCGCTCACTACAAGCCAGCCAAATAGAAAGAAGGAAATTGATCATTTGAGCCTAATAATAGTATGATCTACTCAGCCTAAAAATATCAATATCTCAGAAATATCCCGTGACCCTGTCTACATATCAGGTGACCCCACATGGGGACCCAACTCTGAGGATGAGAAACTCTTTTTTTTATATTTGTTCATAGTGTAAACAATAATACATTTTGTAGGTAGTGTAAGTGCATCATAGACTATTGCTTAGTTAACATAGTTAAAGTGCAGCCAAAGGGAGCAGACTCTTTACTACAGCACCGGTTTGAACACGCAGACTGGAGTATGTTTGTGTGAGAGTCCAGCGAGGCCTGAGTGGCAGACATTGATTCTTATGCGTCCTCTCTTATGGACAATATCAACAACAATGTCGATACTGTCACCACCCTCAAATGAATTACAACGTTCCCAAATCAGAAGCCTTGGATGAAAAGAGAGGTCCGTCTACTGCTGAAGGAATTAACGAAAGGCGTTAATACCTGATTAAGGACACCTCAAAGGGCATTATCCTGCTTATACCATGGTCACTTGACAAAAAAAAAAATAAGACCATTAATTAATAATTTCATGCATTTAGCAATCAAATCTAAAGTTTTTCACAAGCCATAACTAATATCTGGGACAATCATAGCCATCCTATAGGGTTCTTATGCAATGGAAATGTTGTTCACTACTCCAGTAAATTAGATACAACGTGGCAACGAGAGATATTTCTAGTCCGCTCAGCTCATAGAATGTTTTGGCTCAGCTATGAAGCCTGCATTAGCGAGTTGAATAGCGAATGGAATGTGGCCTGATCGCTTATGTGATACAAAGCATCAGTAAGTTCAGAGGGGCCGTGCACTTCGTGCCGCTTGTGTGTTACAGTCACCATCCTGTGATGTTCAGAGGATGAGGCACTGAAGGACTACACTCAGTTTTGTAAATATGATATTCAGATAAATTGTAAACATAGGCTTTTGACATCTCTGTTCCTATGGTCACCCAGACCATGATATAATCATATGTATACCACTGACTACAATGCATATATCTGCACTATAGTCATGTATCACTATTGCCATTACTTGTACCCGCACTGTATATCTTTTTGTTCATACTATCTTAGCGTAGTCATTTCACACTGTTCATACTGCTGATACTGTGTATACCTTTGCGTATTCATAGCTACCACCTACTGTGTATTCTATACATATGCATATTACTTAGCACTTTACTGCAGTTTGCACTTCTGGTTAGATGCTGAACTGCATTTTGTTGTCTCAGTACCTGTACTCCAATCTAATCTAATCTAATAGTACTCCAACACAACTTCAAATAATATAAACTATAGCTTAAGCATAACACACATAAGCACATTGTATGTTTTGCGTGTAAAACAATGTTGGCTGTAGCTGTTTGATAAATTAAGTGTAGCGGAATATGACTACATGGTAATATTCAAGTACCAGTACTTCAGAATTGAACTTATAATTGCCATAGGCCTACTTGAACAAATGTACATACATTATAGACACTCTTCACTGCATTTCCACTTGACTTGTAGATCAAGTCCTATTCCAGGACTAACTGTTTGCTCTTGTACTTTGTATTAACATGCAAGATAAGCTGTCAGCTGGAAATACAGATGATTTCAACAGCAGGTGTAAATGGGGTCATTTTGACAGGAGCAATATCGTCTGCGAAATACTGGAGCTGTTTAGCATACACATTCTTGCTCTTGATATCTGTTAGCATATCTAT
Source organism: Macquaria australasica (assembly GCA_005408345.1). Lineage (NCBI taxonomy): Eukaryota > Metazoa > Chordata > Actinopteri > Centrarchiformes > Percichthyidae > Macquaria > Macquaria australasica. The sequence goes on along the minus strand of SEMN01001421.1, from coordinate 6,373 downwards.
TCTTTGGACTTTTTTTGGACTGCAGTGCACATTTGCATAAACTCAAGAAGAATCGACAAACATTCTTTACCACTTATGTCAGTGAAAACTCCTGTTTAGTCTGTTGTCTCAAACAACAGCTGAAAATAATACATTCACCCTGGTTACATGCAGCTGCAGTTTTAGAAGATTTCTTGTAGCAGCAACTTTACATGTTTAGCCCCACTACCTGGTAAGGCCCTAAAAAATAAATGCTGTGGACGCAGTTATCAAATATGTTGTCAGTGTGTTCAGTGTCATATTCGTGTAGCCTTTGGGGACCAGCAGTGGCACTTTGAAATTGTCATTCATGCCTACGGCAAACACAATAAGAATCCAAGTTGGTCACTTGGGGGCAGCAGAAACAAGTTGTGAACACAACAGAGAGATATAGGGACACCCTTCCTTCAAAATCTTGACAGGTCCCAATCAGAACGTGCCACGTCACAAGTCCCGCCCCATCCAATCAAATCACGGTATTTGCCACCGGAAGTCCCGCCCCATCCAATCGCCTTAATTCCCTCTTTTTTTCAAATTTTGACAGCAACACAAACCCCCCAGTTAACACCATCTGTGAAAACAGCAGAGCCGGGGGGGTACAGGGGGTCATGTCTCCTGCAGAGAGGTCCGAAATGGTTCTTGTGTATTTGGAAAGTTAAGACAACAACAAAACACATGGTTGTGAAAAGAGACATCTCTGTCTTTCCCGCAGACTATCCTGTGACACACTCACACTGCAGCAGACACCAGAGTTACTGTGACATGCTGAGCTGAGAGGACCCAACTGCAGGACACAGACACTGAGTGAGATGAGAGGTTGATAGTTTATTGTCTGAGGGAAGGCGAGGCTGGTTGGCTGAGGCAGAAGGCAGGCAGGCAGGCAGGCAAAACACACAGGAGTGCAGGCAAACACAGGAGATGACACGAACCTGGGCACAGAAAAACAGGATTAGGCAAAGCACAAATATTCACGGGGTGACACACTCACATTGCAGCAGACACCAGAGTTACTGTGTCAATGAGAGAATCAGAGTTAAGAGTTGTTAAAGGGTTCCATGCAGGCGAGTCCCAAATGGTTTTTGTGTATTAGGAAAGTCAAGACAGCAATGACAAAACACATGGCTGTGAAAAGAGGCATCTCTGCCTTTCCCAAAGAGGCACCTGTGACACACGCACACTCCAGCAGACACCAGAGTTACTGTGACATGCTGACAAACAACAGGATCAAAAAAAAAAAGACCAAATATCATGAAAAGATAAGAGACATATGGTCGCTGTTTGTTATGAGAGGTACCATATAAAATATGGCCTGAAAACCCACCGTGAGACTCACTCAAGACTGAGGACTGAAGAAGCAAGATGGGCAGCGGTAATAATATTTATCCTACTATTTCTTCAGTATTTTCATCAAGAAGAAAATATTAGGTCTAAAAAAAATATTTTATAGAAATCACGGTCGATATTCCCGCCGCTCCAAGGAACGCATCCCTGTTTCCCAGTAAGTGAAGCCTATATTTATCTGTTAAATCAGTTTTTATTTTCCTGCAGCTTTGTACTTTTTAAAAAACCTATTTCTTTATTTTCAACAGTTACTTCAGACGAGCTGGAAGGTTTAAGCTTCACGCAGTCAGAATTCGGTAAGTAGGCTACTGTTGTTGTTTTGTTTTGTTTTTTAATTGCAACATCCACAGCATTTATATTAATACATTGAAACTGTTTACTTACAGATTTCTTAGAAGCCGTGGAACTCCGGTTCCACCCTGGAAACCCTCCTGATTGTCACAGTGATCCAGAAGCCGTCCAAGAGGAGAATACCAGACCTCGAAGCCTAGAGGATTCGTCGGTTAAAACATCCGACAACTGTCGAAGCAAGTCCATCTCTTAACAAGTTGAAGAGAAAAAAGCCGTCTAAAAGAGCGGACGCATCCAGTGGTAACATCCAGAAGGGAGGCCCGGCGAGGATGCCGTCTCAGGCGGTGTTGAAGAGAAAAAAGCCGTCTGCGGGAGCGGATTTGGATCAGGCGGCGGACGATTTCCAAACAGAAGGCCCAGCGAGGAAGCCGTCTCAGGGGGTGTCGAAGAGAAAGAAGCAGTCTCTTCCACTTCCGTCCGCAGGAGCGGGTTTGGACCAAGCGGCGGGGAACATCCAGACGGAAGGCCCGGCGAAGGAGCCCATCACCGGGTGAGCTGAATCCGGTAAGTCACTAAAACTTTTTAAAAAAAAATCTCAATAATAGCCCGATGTTGTCAGCCCGCCTACAGGATTCAAATGAAACTCGACTTCCTGTTGTCCGAGTCAAAGAGGGGAGGGTGAGAAGAGCGTAGTTCCGGTGACGTGTATCATACAAGTTAGGGAGGGGGTAGTTGCAGCAGCACCACCTAACACCGGAGGTCTAATGCTTGTAATACAAGAGGGCGATGCAGAGGCTGGTAATAACGTAGAGTATTTATTTTATTGCTTTGTAACATATTCAAAGGGGGATTACTTAAATCAAGTAACATTTCTAAATACTTGGGGTGACTGGCATTTGGTTTGTTTTTGATTTATATGTTAAAAGTTTCAACAACACAATTTTAAACAAAGTCTTATTGTTTCACACACACACACACACACACACAGGCACAGACAGAAGTTTAACTTAATATTCTCTCTCACTACAGAGGCATTGCATCTCGGCTTACAAGCTCACCCTCAATGTCGGGAAAGCGAAAGAACCCCTTCCTACGATGCGCAGAGGCTGGCTCTCATCAGAGAACTCATAGCGTAGGACAAACCATCTCTTCCTCCTTTTTAGCCATATGCGAGAAAATACTGTAAATCTTTGTTGTTGTGAAGTTGTTGCACAGTAAGGTGTATCATTTTTGTTGTTGTGAAGTAGTTGGAAAGTAAGGTGTGGCATTTTTGTTGATGGAAAGTAAAGTGTGACATTTTAACATGGATGAAAACATAGATTTAGGGGCTTTTTACGATCTTGTAGAACGATTGAACCAAATTTCACCGCAACCCCCGGTAGAATTGGTTGGTATCACAGACGCTGATCCTTTTTCAGAAATCATTCGAGACCATAGCTTTGAAAACTATTTTCAACCTCTAGAAGATGCTCTCCGGCTCTATGACCACAGCTTTGAGAACTATTTTCAACCTATAGAAGATGCTCTCCGGCTCTATGAACAAACCTTACCTCCTACTCTCTCACAGCAAAATGATTCTCAGCCCTCCTCTGCCATTAGCGTTTTATCAACCCTGACCCCAACCCCAAATTTAGACGAGTCTGTTCCCCCGCAACAACATGGAGGGAATCCGGGTCAGGAAACTGAACCGACCGCGGGTCCCTCCTCAGCATTAAATGAAAATGAGCGGGTAGATCCGTCCAGAACGGTATCTCGGGCCCGCTTTAACAATCTTGAACTTTTAATGGTTTTAAGAAAAAACAAAAGCAGAATCAGTTAAAGTCTACAGAGTACAGAGAGTACATGCATCTCACAAGTTGTAACAATCTTTAAACATTTGTAAAGAACAAGCCCCGTGGTTAAAAGATTCGGAGCTTTGATTTCTGATACAAATGCTGATATTTTTTCACAAAGTTGGACGCCTTAAGGTCATTTTTTAACACATTCAATTCAATTTTATTTATATAGCGCCATATCATAACAAAGTTATCTCAGGGCACTTTTTCGAATAGAGCAAGTCTAGACCGACTCTTTATATTTACAGAGACCCAACATTTCCACATCATCATGATACAAAGACAATACTCGTTCAAAAGATAATCTGCATGTCCGGTGGCAGAGGTAATATACGCAGTGTTGACCGCACACGGTGGACAGAGGGTGTTGAAGCTGACGGTTGTGGTAGAATACGCGGCGAGTCCCGTTATGGTTTTCCAAAAACTGTAAGATGCTCGACGGGTAATGAGGAAAATCCGGGGGTAGTCCAAAAGAGTCGAAAAAGGTTGCGTTACCATCCTCCAGAGTTAAAGATAACCAGTGCTCCCCAGGTTCGTGTCCTTTATGCGTGTTTACGATAAAGTAAGCGGGGAGTCTACACGAACGACTCAGTAAAGGTAACTGGTCAGAAGCCCACACACACCGCAAAAAACATCACCCAGCAGATGTCGCAAAAGACCTTCCAACTGATGATTATTCATTCTTCTTGTTTTTAATAATCCACCAGCACCTGTCTTTTAGAGTTGATTTCTAGAATGGAATCATAACAGGCGTAAACGATAAGAGTGGCGGTATGCGGTAAGGGAACTCTGAATCTCATTACCAGTCTTAAAGTTCCGTTGGACACGGGGGACAAGGCTTCGATGTCCTCGCCCGGGTTGAGATTAAAAACAAATAAAGAGAATCCGTTCTGAAATTCCTTGCGGTTGATACTCAGAGGTAAATCTTTAAGATGTCTCCCCATGGCGACAAACATGTTGTAAAACTCTGACATAAGTCCCCTGGTTAAATTGGGGTTGGAAAGCCTTGGCCGGAACCAGTCTGCCGTCCTGACATAGAGCTAGATATTCCACGTCATTATGGGCAAAATTGAAGGGCGACAGGTCTCTTCTCCCCATGAAGGCTTCGTGGTTAACCATCCCTACAACCACGTACTTTGGCATGGTACCCAGAAAGAGGTTCTCCTGGTTACATATTCTAGAATTCTGAGGGATGGAGTAGGTTTTTACATTAATACGCGATAGAGGGTATAGGGCGTTACCCTTCATTAAAGTGACACGTGACTTAAACGAACAGCGGGGCAACGGTCACTTTTTTCATAAAGAGAGACGCGCCTAGTATTGTCAATCGGAAAGTCGAGTTGCTGAGTCCCATGAGGCAAAAGTCGTCACTGGCGCGGGTCAGTTTAATTCTCAAGTCTACAGAGTTTAAAAGAAGCCTCTCGCAGAAAAATATGTCCCCGTGGAGAGGACCCAGCAGTTGAACCTCTCTAGAACCAGCGGTAAACCGACCTCTCTGATTTAGACCTCTATTAGGCCTGTTATTGATCACTATAGAGTCTATAGTCCCGGCCATGTCTTTGTAAAACAACCCGGCGCTGAATTGTCCGTTTAACGTATCCGCTGAATAGTTGAGCAGAGTTTTGATCATAGCCCTGTAAGGGTGCGTGGCGCTAGACTGTGAAATCAACCTATCTCCCAGAGTAACGTCGCATTGGCTAAAAATGGTATTCAGAGGATAGTTGATGAGCGCCACCGGCTCTCCGTCCTGCAGGTCGGTACCGTCCGCGTTGGTAATTTTCAGGCGGAGGTGCAACAAAATGTTGTTCAGATCGAAATACTTTTCACCGTCTCTGGGGATAAAGAACTCAATGGGGCCTCTGTCAGTAATGGCGGATAAAGGTAAAACTTCCACGTAGACCTTATCTTCGATAGAAAGCTGCGTCAAAATAAATCCAGCTCCCCCATAGTACACTCGGCAGATTTATGATGTAACAGGGCCATGGTTTCTCTTTTCTAAAATATGTATCCGCTCCGGACTGAGTTCCTCCCTTTAGGTTGGTTTCTTGGACTGATTTTCTCTTTTGAGTTTCTGCGTTTTTTACTACCCTCTGTAACGCGATCTCCTGGCGGTCTCTTCCTCAGTCTCTGCGACAAACCATTATACCGCCTGATCCTTCTTGACTCTGGTTCTTGGTAAATTTCCCCATCGTCCCCATTCCCATTTCCCATCGGAGGCGATGTTGGAGGCGGCCGATTTCAAATGAGGTTTAGCGATGGCAAAACCTCTTTTCACCAGAGGGGATACAAAACAAAACAATTTTGAAAATATAGAGCCTATACCTCGACCGTACATGACGGGCGCTCCGTAAAAACCGGGCAGAGTGCCGCCGATTTGATTTTCATAATAACTCACAAAACGATGAGGATCCGATCTCAAAGACACCTGTGCCATGATTGATTCCTAAGGCAAAGCTTTTACGGGCCTAAAATGCAGTTTCACGATAGTTTTCCCGTAAGTAAAGTTTACTGGGACGTTCTGATCCGTTTTAATCTCAATGTGAATGTTTTCAATATGTTTCTTCACCACAGGTAGATAGTCGGCGGGGTTAAAACACTGTGTGACTATGTCACCAAACGTCCCCTCTACTTTAACCCTTCCGCTGTCCTCCTATTTTGTACACAACCCCCCTATCCACGGAGTCAGTGTGACCCGGGTTCAACGTTCCCCCCATTTCTGGTCACAGGAGAGGGGGTCATTGTGACCCAGGAGGACAGCGGCCTAGGAGAGTGGGGTCGTTGTGACCCAGGAGGACAGCGGTAGTAGGAGAGGGGGGATGGGGGGGTCATTGTGACCCAGGAGGACAGCGGTAGTAGGGAAGGAGACGTTGAGAAGGGATAGGGGAAAG
>SEMN01001420.1:0-58801 GCA_005408345.1 Macquaria australasica | reverse complement strand
TCAATTAGCTAAACTTCAAGCATGCCTTAAGGACATAAAAACCTGGATGACCTGCAATTTTCTGATGTTAAACTCAGACAAAACCGAAGTTATTGTACTTGGCCCCGAACACCTTCGAAACACATTATCTAAAGATATAGATTCTCTAGATGGCATTGCCCTGGCCTCCAGCGAAACCATAAGGAATCTTGGAGTTATCTTTGATCAGGATGTGTCCTTTAACTCCCAAATACAACAAACTTCAAGAACTGCCTTTTTTCATTTACGTAACATTGCAAAAATCAGGCACATCCTATCTCAAAAAGATGCAGAAAAACTAGTCCATGCATTTGTTACGTCTAAGCTGGACTATTGCAACTCTCTATTATCAGGCTGCCCCAATAAATCCCTTAAGACTCTCCAGCTGATTCAGAATGCTGCGGCACGTTTACTGACAAGAACCAGAAAAAGAGAACATATTTCTCCAATATTGGCTTCTCTACACTGGCTCCCTGTAAAATCCAGAATAGAATTTAAAAGCCTTCTCCTCACCTTCAAAGCCCTAAATGGTCAGGCACCATCATATCTTAAAGAGCTCATAGTACCCTATTACCCCACTAGAGCACTGCGCTCCCAGAATGCAGGGTTCCTTGTGGTTCCTAGAGTCTCTAAAAGTAGAATGGGAGCCAGAGCCTTCAACTATCAAGCTCCTCTCCTGTGGAACCAGATCCCAGTTTGGTATGCGGGAGGCCCAGGGACATCTCACACACATTTAAGAGTAGGCAAGACTTTCCTCTTTGATAAAGCTTATAGTAGGGCTGACTCAGGGGTGACCCTGAGCCACCCCTTAGTTATGCTGCTATAGGCCTAGACTGCCGGGGGACTTCCTATGATGCACTGAGCTCCTTTCTCCTCCTCTTCCTCTCCATCTGTACGCCCTCATATCCCATCAATGCTTGTTATTAATTCAACTTCTTCCCGTGGTTGTGTGCTTTCTCTCCTCTCTCTCTCTCCCTCCCCTTCTGTTGCTTTCTGCAGGTGTTTCTGCCTCTGGAGCTGTGGAGGTCTGGGTCTGTGGTTGCTGCCGCCTGCTGCCCCCGTGCTCCTGCTCTGCACCAGCTGATGCTATTGCTGTTGTTGCTGTTATTAGTATTGCTATTATAATGTTGCTCTTAGTGTTGTTTCTGTTGGTGTTAACATCAATGCCATTACCATATCTATGCTGTATTGAGCTGCTGTATGTTCTCTTTCCTCCTGCTCTCTCTCTCCCGCTCCCCCCTTCCCCCTTCAACCCAACCGGTCGAGGCAGATGACCGCCCACCTTGAGCCTGGTTCTGCTCGAGGTTTCTACCTGTTAAAAGGGAGTTTTTCCTTGCCACTGTCGCATAGTGCTTGCTCATGGTGGGAACTGTTGGGTCTCTGTAAATATAAAGAGTCGGTCTAGACCTGCTCTATTCGAAAAAGTGCCCTGAGATAACTTTGTTATGATATGGCGCTATATAAATAAAACTGAATTGAATTGAATTGAATCTGCTGCAACAAAGTCCAGGTGACCTTGTATGAAGCCTTGCCAAAACCTCCAAACTCTGCATGTAATTTTGGCAGAATTAAGTGAAGAGACTATTGGAAGAGCTGCAGTGAAAAGCGCAGCCAGTGTGCAAAGTGAGCAGATAGTGATTTTCAGCTAACCTCACCAAATTACATATCCACAAGGAGCTGGCAATGTCTGAAGTGCATGAATAACTACACAGGAGTAAGACACACCCAGAGTCTAATTTAAGACAGTTCGGTTCATCCTTTCTCCATTCTTTCTATCAACATTCATCTTCTGGTGTGTCGTGTATTCCAGACTCTGCTCAGCTAGGCTGTCCTGCTAATTAGATAACAGCACAATGAGCACTGTGGGTCATTTGTGCAATTAGACGGCTACAAAGACATTAAACACAGGCTTTACATACTAACCACAATTATTTCTACTAAGATTTTACAAAACTAGTGTCCAAAGATAATCTGTACATGTGGCTAGCATTAGCTTTGTTCCCCTTCTACTTAGCTTGTTTTTGTTCTCCTTACCGAGCGCAGCAGGCTGATTTCATCGTACGACAGAAAATTGAGAATAGTCTCAATGGCCACAATAGGCAGTCCTAACAGCGGGTTATTCTGGTGCGGCTGGTCCGGTGGAGGGGTGGACTGTCTCGGTGACACCGCGTCTGAGTCCAAGGACCCAACACATCCATCAACTCTCTCTACGACGGCCGCCATCTTGCTTTGCTAAGGAGGAGGCGGAAGTGACGTTTCAAAGGGAAGCTAGCATGCCATTTTTCCCAAGTGATAGGCCTATAAAAAATTGTTTAACGAGAAAGGGAAAACCATTTAAGAGACTAAATTCAGGCACAAAAGATCAACTTGTGATGGAGGAAACATATTAAAAACGGATAGGAGGCATGGGGAAACAAAACTGAACTGATGGGAGCAAAAAATATGATTTTTAATATATTTTACAAACCTGAGATTCTGAAAGCATAAAGAATAGAAGACACTATTTTCTCAGGGTTTTTTTTTCCAGTTTATCTTTATGAACAGGACGGTTTAAGATGAGAGTAACAGTTATCATTTGTTGTTGAACACTCACTGCAGAGTGCACACGACTATCTCTCCTAAGGATATTGGGTATCTTGACAATTAAGCTTCTGCTGTGTGTCCCTGAGAATCTCACTTGAGCTACTTGAGCATTATGTTGAACTGCTAGATCAACATAATGACTTTTATAAGACACTGCTAGGTCAGTAGGAAAGAATCTTGTGTTGAAATCATTGTTGATTCTCCCAACAAGAGGAGTTGTGAGTTGTTAAAAGAAGTCCATGGTTTCAAAGCCAGTTTGATTATTTTAAAAATCAAAAACATGGCAGATACCAGTAAAGAAACATGTTGAAACAATCTGTAAATGTTTTCTCTCCCTCGATGACACAGTGAAATGTCTTGAAGGCCAATCCAGACACATCAATTTTATCATGGTACCACTTTCTAATAAGTCTCACTTTATAAAAGATTTATAAGATGTCATTAATAAGGATTAATAGATAATTTATTAATGCCCAATAGATCAGTCATAAACCATTTATAAGAACAACTTTTGGTGGCCAGGTTGTCTTTTTAGCACTTCATTATGAAGAGCCTCCCAATGGAATGTTGACCGCTGACCTTCTGGAAAAGGTATAACAATAAACATAGTAAGTAGTAAGCAAACTTCGCAATAACGTTAGCTACAGCATCACCAAATTCATGTCTATAGGCTCTTTTCACAAACATGGCTGCAACATGACTGCTACCTCTGCAGGGTAGATTGGTTCTCACCATAATGATACAAAAGCAAACTTTCTGTAACTTCTGTAACACTGACATATCTTTCCGTTTTTGTTGTCAGACAAAAACAGTCACAAAATGCCAACTGGCTAACCAAGGCAAATCTCTTTTTTATAGATGTACAGTCTTCTGACAACAAAAACAGAACGCTAAATGATGGCTGCATGCCATTTTCTGTCTTTTGTAAAGTTAAAAAATGAAAACAAATACAAAAGGATCTATCTTATCTAAATGATTTGCCTTATAGTTGAAAATAGACAACTTGATGTGACCATGTGATTTAGGACATATTGTCTTAAAACACAGAAGTATAGTAGTCACAGTTGTATGTGTAAAACATACTATAATAGTATTGAACTGATTTTTTTCCCCCCGGTGGAATTGATATTTATGGCAAGACACAAGTTCTATTACCTGCACAGAATTGACTGGCAATATTCCACCAGAAGGATAACCATTTTCCAATCTTTGTACAGTCCTACTGGATGTGGGAGGTGTAGAATAAATCTTGCATCTGCATCTCAGTTGGCGGTTGAACACTCTCCAGTCTGAATCACGCCCAAAGACAGAAGACATCTCTCTAGCTGTTACATGCTTGTTCATTTCTGTCTTTGAAATTATAGTCAGTTGGAGCCACATGTGCAAAAGAAGGACTGGGTCAAATGTGAAACCTGCAATGGCTGGCTGCACAAAGATGGTGCCAATTTTGAGCCCAATCAGTCATCAGACATTTTTACATGCAGGTGTGACCTACCTGAGCCATACTCATTCATCAGGTTTGACCAACTGAGTCTTCACCCTTCTCCCACTTGAATCGAAAACTACTTGAATATGTATGTCAATAACTGTTTTTGACAAATATGACCCATGTACTGTACTGTATTACATGTATTACATTTTATTTATTCTTTGACCTGCCTCAGGAGCAACAGAGTTGAAGGCCTTGTTTCAAAGGACAGAATAAAGGTTTGTATTGTTTATTATTCTTGATATTCATATAAATGTTGCACCAAACAGTGTTCTCAACTGAATGTCATTCTTAAAGGCACTGAAACAAATGTTGGAAAGTGGGGAGAGGTAGTCCAACAGTATGTTCCTCTGGCAGAACCCTGGGCAAAACATTACGCTTAAACAGAGCTCAAACAATGGAAGAGCATCTGTTTTCAGTGATAAACACGTCAGTCATATTGTTATTTTATAAAAGTGGTCAACAAGTAGATGACTATTTACCTGTACTGTATCCAACAGCTTGAAGACCTAATAAAAGTGCTAAAATCAGCATTGTCTTTGGATTACATCGTCTTAAGAAATGTTGACTTCATCATTGATGTGATGATACCAGAGGTATGTTCAAATTTCTGTTGAGTAAAGAATGCAATTTTATGGTCTCTATTGATATCCCACTTCTACTGTACTAACAGGATTTAGGTTATATAGTTCACTTAATCACCCATAAATACAAATATGTCTGTTAATTTAATAGTGATACAGCTGATGATTTGTTGTCTTTCTTGTAATTGATCTATTTTTTTCTAGATAGTCCTCTTTTACGTAGACCACAATTGACATCTTGGTGAAGTTGGAGGGCTTTCCAAGGTTCCAGGCAGAAAAAATCCTTGGAAGGATGACTGATCAGAGATGAAGAGTTGAGTTGGCATGGTTGTTTTTGTTTTAATCCAATTCCTTTAGTAAAGTTTTGGTTATGGTGATTTTGTTGTCTTCATCAAGTCTTGAGACACAATAGGCTACCAAGTCAAGTCTGTCATTTTCAAGCCTCACGTCTCAAGTCTACATGTAGACAACCATGTCAACAAACCTACAGTTTAAAAATAAAACTAAATATCTTGAACTTTCAGTGGAATGGTTGTATTTTAATAGGATAAAATCAACTTACTATAAATGAATTTAATACAATTACACAAAACATGCCTGGACAGATCTTAGTCAGGACAACAGAGAGAGCACGAGGACAACAAGCTTCACTGCCTCTAGTGGTAGCGACCAGTGGTCCGTATGTCGACAACAAGGACTGCACATAGGCTATAGTGTAGGCAGGTAGACAGATAGGCTATAGCCTACATACATTTCTATCTATCTATCTGTCCGTCTGTCTGTCTCACATACTTCAAAATAGAGTACAACAACAATACATTTAGGCCTTATCATAGCCGGATCAACAACAGAATATAATTCATAGACAAAATAACATAATTTGTGGTGTTGATTTGTCTCTGTCAAAAACAATGCATTAATAGATAACAAAAGTGTACCACACACAGCCAAAGGAGAGAGAAGGGAGAAAGACAGAGGAGGTGTGCGGTGGATTACGACCATGCGATGGACCACAGAACAACTAGTCCAGACCACTAGCTACAGCGCCCCTAGTGGTAATAACCAGTGAACCGTGTTAGCGACCATGGTCAGTTGACAGACTATTGAATTGGATGCTGTATTAACAGTTGCAGCTGCATAGGCTACTTGGATTATTGTAAGAACCCTGACTTATTAAAGGTTATATTTACAGATGACTTACTAACTTTTGCTGATGGCTTATTGCCACTTCACACTTTAGTAATGACTTACGAACATATATATATAACTATCTACTTGACAGTTTATGAGAAAGTGAGAAACTCATGACCTGATACCAATGACTATTAATGACTTGACTTTATTAACGACTCAGCAGCCAGAGAAATTGTTCACACCTGGCAACCCAAAGCGTGTTTTTTTAACAGCAATAACTGATATAGAAAGCATCAGTAAATTATTTATTAAAATTAATAAATCCACAGGTTACAACAGCACTCTGAAAACTGGTCTGACACAGAAGTCAAGGTGACAAAGCTGCTGTCTGAGAAGCTAATTGAACCCTGGAAAATTGAGCTGGAGAGGGCTCATACATCAGGGAGATTTTTACAGTCTGCTATCACTATCAAGTTTCTTTGGTACAAAGATAGACTGGACATTCTTAGTGAAGCAAAAATGTCATCAATGAAGATTTCCCAGAGTCTGTCTATCAAAAGTGGAAGAAGCATCAACCAGACAGCCAATAAAGTGGGAATGGAGCAGAGGAATGTTGCACTTCTGCAGTATGACAAACTCACTGTACTACACTCGTGCTCAGAGAAACCACAGAAAACTAGAAATTATCATACCAGACCTATGGCTTCTGATTAATCATTTCTCATTCATATTGTGGCCCAGTGTGTAGTGTATGTACAAATGTACACAAGCTGGCCTATAACTTTCTTTGCCACAAATGCTTTAAAAGATTCAGTTGCTGATGTTGCAAAATGTTTTCACTTTATTTGATGTAGCCTATGCTTGTTACCAAGCATAAAATGTATCACTGTGGATACTGCATGGGTCTTATTTTATTTTCACAGCCTTCATAAACCCATTTGAACTATTTAATCGCACCAGTGCAATCCCTTTTTAATCCATCCATCCATCCATTTTCTTCCGCTTATCCAGGACCGGGTTGAGGTGGCAGCAGGCTAAGCAGGGTTGGCAAGGCTTTCCAGCTCCTCCTGGGGAATCCCAAGGTGTTCCCAGGCCAGACATATATATTCCCTCCAGTGTGTTCTGGGTCTACACTTTCTAATCCATCCAAGTATTATGTTATTTTGTTACCTGTGCCAATAAATAAAGACTTTGCTGTCATGTCTGTACCTTCATTTAAGTGTATGGGGTAAGCAGGAGAAATGTTTTCATAGCTGATAGAGAAGTTCTTTAACATGACCTGGGTTGACTTAGTTGGTATATAGCACTGTAGCAGTACATTTCTCACTGTTTTTGGTATTTTCTGGCCACCAAAGAATTACAAACAAAAAGCCATACTGAAACATGGACGATATTAAGTAACTCGAAGTAATCCAAATCTTTTCAAGTTATACCCGACTTTCTTTGGACTTTTCCTAAATTTGCCAAATTCTTCCATGGAGGGGTGGTGGGTGGGGGTTCTTAAATCCTGGCTATGGCCCATAATGCACTGAGTGAGACATTTTTCATTTTTCAGTGGACACACTTTGAAATGAAGACAGTCTCTAAGTTATGCCAAACATTTATGTGCTGCAGTTTCTTCATCAGCCAACATATACACTGATATATCTGTTAAATATATATCGACATGATGTTGGCACTGCTAATATACCAAATGGGCTTTAATACAGTAAATCGATTATACCATACGTACATATCATGTTTATATACATGTTGTGCTGCTGTAAATAGATATGATAGGAAAATACATTCTATGGAATATTAGGATAAATGAGAGTGCTGTATTCATGGTGCTAACGTATTAACATCTGACAGGATGTTGGCAGCACACAAAGAGCCATGTGGATGTTGTTGGTGAGGATTTTATGAAATTCTTATTTTGTCTATTTAAGGAAAACTGAGCTCCTCAGAAACTCAAGAACAGAGTACAAAATACTTGAGACAGCAGTATATACATACTCACAAGCACGTTTTTGAAAATTTAGTATAGGTTTTAACAAGTTTCACAAGAGCATTCCACTTAAGAGCACAGTATTAACAATTGAAGCCCTGATAGGCTGTGGCATATTTCATGTAAGATTGTCTGTGATGGGTCTGTGCATGCTCAGTCATTATTTCACTCCATGTCAGTAGAGTCCAGTTCACTGAGAAACCTCTGACACTTGGCCATGAGGACTTTGATGGCCTCTGTGACCAGGACATCTGGAGGCAGGATGCCAGTTGACTCCACAGTAACTGCATGAGAAAAGAGATCCATCAACTGATACAGTATAACTAAAGTAATACACACTGCTCTATGAACATGCATTTATCATGACATTCCTATTTCACCACAATAGAGATTTTTAAAAAGGAACAATCCAAAGAGTCACATTACTATTGATTTCTTCTCATCTTGCAGATGTAGACATTTTTACAACCAACCACAGCAGTTGGGAGCAATGACTTCCTGGAGTCGCTGGATGCCTGGCAATTCAATTCAATTCAATTCAGTTTTATTTATATAGCGCCATATCATAAAGTTATCTCAGGGCACTTTTTCGAATAGAGCAGGTCTAGACCGACTCTTGGCAACATCATGGTGATGACAAGACCAAGAAATAGTCCAGCACACAACCCCCATAAAACCACATCTTGTCCTTTCTACACTTTGGTCTGTGAGATATAGCATGTTAATTAGTGACCTTTAGAGGGGCTGGGAGGCAGATTTTGTTATCTTCAGGCAGAGCCAGGCTTGCTGCTTCCCAGTTTCCAGTCTTTATGCTAAGCGGTCTCCTGGCAGTAGCTTCATATTTACCGTACAGACTTCTCAAAATATCAAACTATTCCTTTAAGGTGACCCGACTTTCATTATTGTTTTCATTTACTGGAATGTTTCTAGTGCTGCAGAGTCTGAATACTGTCTTTATACTTTACTTTACAGTATACTGAACAAGGTATATGAACGTACAGATGAAATGGTCTCGCAGCCTTCCGAGTTTCACCACATTCTTCAGGTCATCATGTCGGAGGACTTCCCTGCTGCATGTATCCAGGCGACTGTTCACTACTTTTGCAACCTTTTTCCCTGAGGTGGATAACACAAGAGAACAGATTACATTTACAGAATTTAGGGACTTACTGCAGACTGATAAAGAATTTAACTCCTCTGCCACCCTAACATCTTTCCATTCTTGCTTGGGCACTGTTTGACTGTATAAAACAGGAAGCAGAAATCTATGTCATATAAAGGATTAAACTGATGAGAATTTATGATTGTAACTGTAAGGTTATTTTGTCATTGAACCTTTCCTTAATAAACTGTACAATTGGGCAAGCCTAGATAAAAGGAAAATCTACCATCAGTGCTGCGTGTTTGCAGAATACTGTCCTCAGACTAACACTGGGTTCACATATGAGGCGGACGCGCCACGAATTGCTGCCCGCTTCCATTTGGTGCCCATGTTAATTAATTGGGCTGTTCACACAGGAGACACTGCACAGCAGAGCTCCGCGGCCGGCTCGCACGCTGCAGCGATTGTTTCTGTTCCATTTTCTCTGCCCTCCGTGAGCGAATCTGGCACGAAAACACATTATAAAGGATATAAATGATGTATTATACATAATATAAATGATCTGATACTGATAAATGATAGAATATGCACACTGCTTGCCAACCCTTTTGATTTTCCTGCCCCTCTGTGTTTTTTAAATTTGTACTTATTCCGCATATTTGTCAGTTGTGCCTAAACAGAGAGTGAGAGAGACTAGCAGACACACAAGCAGACGAGCGAGAGGGTGAGCGAGCATCCGCCTCATATGTGAACCCAGCGTAACAGTCCAAGTATTTAGTTGTTTCATCATGCCCTCTGTAGAGTGTGTTTCTATTCCCTGGTTTCTATTTGATTTCAGATTAGTTCTTTCTTACCGTTAACATCTTCCAGGTCTATAACTCCTCGTGAGAAGCAGCGTTTTAAGCGCTCTGCCTTCTCTCCCTCCACTGGCTCCAGCAGGGTGATCTCTGGGAGGAGGCGGTAGCTGGCTGTGGCCACTGGAGAGAACTTAGCATGGTCCTTACCTAGTCAGAGAACAGAGGACACAGTTCAATATCAGGCAGCAGAAAATACTGACTAGAATATATTAGGGTGTTTAGACTGATTACATGATCAAAGTACAAGTAGTATGTAAGCTGTGTCGAAGCATGCAGCCTATGAAAGTGTAAGGTTTCCCACTGAGATGAATTGAATAACTTCACAGATATTTAAACTTTAGAAACATTTGTTGAAAGCTCTGGAAGAACACATACAGATCTCAGGTCAAGAATGAACTTCCATGCTCAAGTACTTTTTAGATTTTGAAACACATATAGGCCATGAAAATAAACTTCATACTAATCAAAAATGTACATAAAAATGCCCTTGTTCCTTTCTCATATTTGTATCCTCTGCATTGAGCTGGCTAGGCTCAGATCCAGACACTCAAAAGCTCCTACCAATTCCTTTGACACAGTGCATGATAATATCCAGCTCCTGTCCTGGTCGTAGCTGAGCAATCAGGATGTCATCATGTACTGGTCCGATGCTGGAGTCTGCAAACACGTCTGCCTGGTTCCCAATGGGGATCCACTTTATGTCCCTGGAATAAACTGGGATGAGACAGCATGGGAGAGGGGAGGACAAAATAATCACATTAATGTTTGATCTCACCCATGGATATTCTCTCCTAGATATCAGTGCTTTCCTTTCCCATAACTGATTATTTTCAACAATGACTCATTTGCTTGTATGCCATGTTCACAGCTGCTGTTTGTAGGTCTGGATGTGCAAACAGTACCAGCGGTCCTTCATTTGGTGTCACCTGAAACCTACCCATGTGGTTCAGATACAGCTCCTGTGGGTCAGAGGTGTCTTTGTTGGCTCTGGGGTTCCTGCTGCATTTAATCTTCAGCTGCAGTTGAATTGTGTCTATTTCCGAACCTTCTTCCTCTGCAGACTCTTCACCTGGAATAAACAAAGCATAACCATCTATCCATCCATTATCTATACTGCTTATCCTCAAAGGTGAAAGCATAACCAAACATGTTAAACTCTACTGTGTTCACTGGTGGCTTGTCTTACAAACTCATGTTGCACCCATGTACTGTGAGGCCAGGCATGAAAGCAATTTGTATAGAATTATGCAGATATTAGAATCTTTCAATTTGATGGAATGATGTACGCAAATATGGCATCTTTGGTTTGGAGTTTGCATTGTAAGCACCATTTAGCTTCAATAAAGTACTGAAACAAATAGACATGCAATGTATATGGATATGAGACACCTGTACTGCCTTACAGTATGGAGAAACAGTAGAGCGAACATACTAACATTTGTTAATTTTATACTTTTACATGTTGGCTGAGGTGGCAATAGGGATGTGCTGGTTCAACTCTATTTTATACCCCGTTTACACAAAAGATCCAAAGTCACATCTACAGTGGCATGCAAAAGTTTGGGCACCCCTGGTCAAAACTTCTGTTACTATGAATACTTTAGTGAGTAGAAGATGAACTGATCTCCAAAAGGCATAATGTTAAAGATGAAACATTCTTTTCAACATTTCAAGCAAGATTAGTGTATTATTTTTGTTCTGTACAATTTTAGAGTGGAAAAAAAGGAAAGGAGCACCATGCAGAAGTTTGGGCACCCCAAGAGATTTGAGCTCTCAGGTAACTTTTACCAAGGTCTCAGACCTTAATTAGCTTGTTAGGGCTATGGCTTGTTCACAGTCATCGTTAGGAAAGGCCAGGTGAAGCAAATTTCAAAGCTTTATAAATACCCTAACTCCTTAAACCTTGTCCTAACAATCAGCAGCCATGGGCTCCTCTAAGCAGCTGCCTAGCACTCTGAAAATTAAAATAATTGATGCCCACAAAGCAGGAGAAGGCTATAAGAAGATAGCAAAGCGTTTTCAGGTAGCCGTTTCCTCAGTTCGTAATGTAATTAAGAAATGGCAGTTAACAGGAACGGTGGAGGTCAAGTTGAGATCTGGAAGACCAAGAAAACTTTCCGAGAGAACTGCTCATAGGATTGCTAGAAAGGCATATCAAAACCCCCATTTGAATGCAAAAGACCTTCAGGAAGATTTAGCAGACTCTGAAGTGGTGGTGCACTGTTCTACTGTGCAGCAACACCTGCACAAATATGACCTTCATGGAAGAGTCGGCAGAAGAAAACCTTTCCCACGTCCTCACCACAAAATTCAGCGTCAGAAGTTTGCAACGGAACATCTAAACAAGCCTGATGCATTTTGGAAACAAGTCCTGTGGACTGATGAAGTTAAAATAGACATTTTTGGCTGCAATGAGCAATGGTATGTTTGGAGAAAAATGGGTGCAGAATTTCATGAAAAGAACACCTCTCCAACTGTTAAGCATGGGGGTGGATCGATCATGCTTTGGGCTTGTGTTGCAGCCAGTGGCACAGGGAACATTTCACTGGTAGAGGGAAGAATGAATTCAATTATACAAACATACGCATGCCATTTAGTTGACATTTTGCATCAGAGTACAATGGGAGCACTGTGCTCTACTGTCATATGTGTGAGTGGTTCACTGTGTTGTTTTACCAGTGTTCCTGTACTCAAACAAGCGAGGGTCAGCTTTGATGGGGATGAGGCCTAATCTGTGGGCCAGGACTTCATCCTGGACGATGGATGTGTTGTTATAGATAAACACCTTCTCTATAGCCATGGTAGGCACCTACAAGCATACACATACATACACAAGTCACTTACAAAACAAACTGTGAAGAACAAGTAGTATGTACAACTTTCACAGGCGAACATCTAATGTCTTAGCATGTCATATTATATAGTTTTATGGATATGAGACACTAATGACACACATGACAAAACATGACTGAATGTGAATCCCACCTCTGCTAGTAAGATCCTTCTGAAGGCGTTGGCGATGGCTGCATCTATCCCCACCATGTCAAACTCCATACTGCTCTCATCCAGATGCACTACGTCAATTCTGAAGTTCTGCGAACAGAGAGGAGATCTTAATTTAATAGCGTAATCATCATCAGTTTGAGTGCTCATTGGTTAAAAACACTCACCATACTTTAAACTAAGTTGGACTGAAAATAAGCTGAAAGTAGTAAATTCATTCTTTCTTGTTGAGCATAAAATGAAAAAAATGCTTTGGTTTGATCCATTATTGATATTTTTTATAGATATACAAACATTTCTTATAACAACTCAATATAACCTTACACATGCACAGTAAAAATGGATATAAAGTGCTTTCTAACCCATGACTTCTGTATGCCCTTAAAGAAGGCAGGAGCTGAAATATTGGACTTTGATTCAGCATAATACTGAGGAAAAACAATATACAAAGAATCAAGTCTGTGTCAGTCCTTCTCCAGTTTGTACCGATTTCTGTACAAGTGCATAAAAGACTCTCTTTAATGACTAAATAAGTTAGCTGGTTTTACAACCGGATCTTTAATTCCATAAAAATAGTCTATAATAAGGTCGATTATGATTATTATTACTTTTGATCCGTGGAGGTTTTATACTTGTAAACTTTCCTCGAGCCAAGAAAAGCGATTTAAAAATCTGTGACGTCATCACAATGTAAAGTCTATGGGCCGAGCGGGATCTTGTGGGCGGGGCCAGTGGGAGAAACTCTACTGTGCATATTCAGTGGGCCGCATACCCCGGAAGTAAACCGGCAAGATAGAAACTTTTTTGGCGCATGCGCCAGGCGAGCTATTCCTATTTGACTGAATAGGTTCCATCTTTGGGTCCAGTATCCAGTTCTTATAATACATCCATGGTGTATACGTGTACACCAGACAAACTCAGCGACGGAGGAGTTCTGTACCACAGCTTGACCACACGATTGTTTGGATGGCGAGACAATGGATCTCCATTTCTCATGCTTCCATGTTGGAAAGCCGCATCACCAGCGTACGTAGTTAATGACGCCTACGTTGTTACCACAGCAATCCATGCAGATAGGTTGGTGATGTCTGGACACACAAATCCGATCTGATCACTTGCAGACAGTCTGCCTTAAAGATCTGATTTGAGAAACAAATCTGATTTGCCTGCAGTCTGAACAAAGCCTCAGTTGGTCACCAACCACATTTTCCAATGTAAAGGTTGTGAATCATGCTCCATATACAGAGAGAGGATCAGAAAGGAGAGAGGGCAAGGAGAGAAATAAGAGAAACTAGAATCCTTTTGAGGTTTAGAAATGAGTCTGTTTGGCCATCCAACAAAGGCAAGGACCTCATTTCCAAAAGTGCATGGCAGGCATTTTCCATTAAAAAAAAAAAAAAAAGTGTGAGACAGGGTAAACAAATGTGAAACACTTGATTTACAGAGAGATCCTACACATTTCACCTATCACCAGCAGCCACTTTCAGATCTAGAATGACAGAAATGCACCTTTTGAAATTTCTGCATATCCCAAGTGTCATCATAGCTGGGGTAGTTTCCAGGGAAATCTGATGTATGAACCTAAAAGAAACAAATAATCAATCAATCAATCAATAAGGAAAATAAGGTACCAGGCTGCAAACTACTGCTGTGGCCAAGCCAGGGTTCACTCACCAAGGGGCCACATAAAGGAACCCATAAGATCCCACCCTACTTTCCTTTCACTATAAATTTAAGTTTACCGTTTTACACTGCTTTACAGCACTCACTACTGTACTCTGTAAGTTTTAATAGCATGCAGTGGGCTATGCATCTGCTAGTGATGTTACGTACGCGAACAATCTGATTCTTTTCAACGACTCTTTGTTACAAACGATGGGAATTGAGTCGTACGTGAGAGCTGTTCTTTTTATCATTGTGCGCACTGCTCAAATTTCACTGCATGCCCTAAATCCACTCCCCTTCAGCCAGTCACAACAGGTAGATGTGTTTGGAAAAAGGAAATAAGGCAAATTTGAAAACGCAGCAGCATTTGGATTATTTGCACTAAAATTTGCTTTGCACAACAGTTTTTTTTCCATTGTAGCTATAAAAGGTTTTCTAATATTAAGTGTTGCATAAATTGCATTCAAGGCAACTTTATTTAAATAACACATTTCATACAGAGGGTAAATTCAAAGCAGTAAATTCATTGACAAAGCAGAGGGATATGGCGTCACCTTGTGGCAAGTGGCAAGTAATTTAGTGCTGCTAAACCTAGTCCACACATGCCAAATGAAATTATATTGGTGGGATGTCTAAGTTTGAATCTGATCCAAATCTTACCCTATCCTATCATTATCCTACTGATTATTTCGCAGATAAACCTAGTAACCCCTGTCCCCTAACAGAAAGAAAATACAATGAGCTCTTTTGGCTCCCTGAAAGAACAGAGACATGAGAAGCAGCTCCCTTCAAAGAGTCGTGATTCCCATCACTAGCATCTGCCGTTTCCTGTCTCTGTTCTGGAGGCACTGTGGCATTCCTACAGTGTTGTCTGTCTGGTTGCCCTTGAAGGACCCCTAACCTTCGTTTTGCTTTGCTGTGGACTTGATCATTTAATCTTTTAAATGTATTTTTAAAACAGTGAGGCAAAAGATTTTTCAAAAATGCTTTATTTAATTTAGTTAGTTATTAGTTACAAAATACATTTGACATAGTTCTGTGTCCCGCTGCTTTTTCATGGATACTGCGTACAGTCTACAACGGCTAAACTACAGCAAAATGGGAAAAAAAAAAATCTGGTGTACAGACTCGTAAGGCAGAAACAATTTTTTTTTGCGAATCTTGCTGTGTTTTCTTCTCATTTTTTCAGAGTAATTAGATTGTTGGTGGGGGTGTTTTATGGATATTCTGCCTACTCTGTTGTCACAATGGCAGACAAATCTCTACCCAGTTATCTAAAGAGACTCTGGACAGGATGCACAAACTAACAGTCACTATAATATAATTATATTTTAAGCTCATGGTAAGTTACTAAACTGTACCATCCATCCATTTTCTATACCGCTTATCCTCTTAGAGGGTCGCGGGGGGCTGGAGCCGATCCCAGCTGACATTGGGTGAGAGGCGGGGTACACCCAGGACTGGTCGCCAGTCAATCACAGGGCTGACACATAGAGACAGACAAACATTCACACTCACACCTACGGACACTTTAGAATCACCAATTAACCTAACTTGCATGTCTTTGGATGGACTGTACCATATTCTCTAAATCCAGACAGAGATATGATAGGAATATTAGAGTAATACTATACAGGGCTTAAAATGATAAACTGTGAACTAATGTTCCAAGTTTTTAATGATTCAGTAGGCATACTTTTGGCAATTTCTATACTGTGTTTATGAGCAATATTACTGATTATACCTCCACGTTTGTAGTAAATAATTGTGTGTAATACGCACAGCGTGGATACCTTCATTAACTCACCACGACGCTGAAGTTGGCTTCCGATTCGGCAGTTAAGGGGAAAGTTAAGGGAAACTCAATTTACGTTTACGTCTGATCTATGACCGATCTAGATGTGAAAATAGCAGTGAAATCTCCGTTTTGTATTTTCACAAATACAATAAAGTTTTCACAGATTTGAAAATAGGTTCTAGACAGCGTTAAGGCTTTACCTAAAATGTCTAACACGCGTTCACAACAGTAAGAGGTGCAAAAAACGGAGGATCTGACGCTCAGCACCGTAAATTAAGTTTCCCTTAACTTTCCCCTTAACAGCCTAATCAGAAGCTGCGAATCGGATGCCAACTTAAGCGTCGTTCACTCACCGGGGTTCAACTGTTAATTGATCTGGTGAGCTGTTCTGAAAGATTCAGTTCATACAGTGACATCATGTGTAGAAGAGCAGCAAATCTCCAAACCCCATGTTTTATTACTTTGTTTCCAGATTTAAGGACTGTTTAAAAACCTCCTCTGTTGGATAAATAAGGACATAAGACATACATTTGGTTTTTCAAATATGGAGTCAGAATGTGTTACTGCGCCTACATTAATTGTATAGTTTGCAGAATTACAACCGCGTCGGTATCCACAGCAGCAGCTGCAGCACCAGTATAGGCTACATCAGCTGCCTGTTCACTGTCATCAGTCGCATTTTCTGTGTTGCTCCTCACCTTTCAACATTTAAACATGAAAATACATTTTACAATACAGATAAATAGTATATAATTAGCTTAATTTTTCGACACCCTCAAAATTTGATTTTGACATCTTCGGGGGGTCCTGTTAATTAAGGGGTCCAAGACTCCCTGAGACCCCATGAATTTCGCACACTGGTGTTAATTAAACTAGTTCATGTCAAACACAGACAGCGCCCTGCAGTAACTGTTCAGCTCATTACACATAGCGTGTGGAAGCACGTAAAGAGGTCATTTGCGGGTCAGTCCAGCAGCTCAGAGGAACCCTGAACGTTACAGCTAGCGGATGATATTATCATGAAAGCACTGTTAAAAACTGACTTACATTCTTCACACCAAATTCCCCCAGTATTACTTGATTCCGAATTTCTTCCACGTTCTTCATGATCGACGCCATTCTGCCATGTAGTCTGTTTTGCTCGACCCACACTTCCGCTCCACTTTTCTTTGGGGTTTTACCACAGCCGACATCCGCCATGTTACTTTGCTGCCGCCTTCTGGAAGTATACCGTTACTGTGCCATCTTCATTCTAGATCCTTTTTATTAGGCCAATGTCTCACAAGAAGTACAACAGCCATCCTATTACTCTCCTTTTCCCTCCATACTCTAGAATACTTCTTGCGGACATTTCTGTTAATCCCTTTTTCCTAATATCAGTTAACATCACTTCTCTAACTTAACTAATCATTTCAGTTAACATCACTTCTCTTTCTGCCCCACACCTCTCATACCATTCATTTTTCTGTGACTTTTTTTAACTAAAAGTGGTGCAGCCCGCTTCCCCCATTTCCCCTATCTTGTCAGACAGCAAACATTATCATATATAACAAAATCTACCTATCTATCTATCTATCTATCTATCTATCTATCTATCTATCTATCTATCTATCTATCTATCTATCTATCTATCTATCTATCTATCTATCTATCTATCTATCTATCTATCTATCTATCTATCTAAATTTTAACCAAGTTTCCAGGATACATAAGATATCTGGCTTCTCTCTTCTACTGTCTATGAACTGCTTAAAGCCAAACTTCTTGCATTCCATTGTAGGATTAGTATTATCAGTAGTATTATCCTACACAAGACCACTCTTGGCATGACTGGATACTGACACCATCTCGTATTTCTTACCATTTCAGACTCATCATGCCTAATTGGTGCACTACTGCCTTTACAATGATTTGAATCCTTTCTGTTCTGGATATCATTTCATCTGTTGCATTTATTACAACAACAAGTCCTATAAATGTAACCAGGTTTATCTTCTCTTTCCACACACTCTTTGCTTTTTCCTTTCTCCATTGCATCTTGCTCCCTCCCGGAGCTCCAGGCGCTCCCTTTGCTCATCTGCTTTCTTGGACAAGCCCTCTTTACTGCCTCTGCATATCCTTCACTCTTATGTGTTTGATGTCAACCTCACGCTTCATTACTTCACATCCCCAGTATGCCACACTGTGCTCCCCACTGCAATTACATCACCCCCCTCTCCACAATGACCATACTCCTGATTCCCACCACACCTTGCCGTTTCCTCTCCCCCTTGCACATCTTAGCTATATACCCAAATTTCTGACATTTGAAACACCTCATTGACTTAGGTACGTATTCTCTTACGCTATACTGCATGAATCCAAAATCGAGCTCCTTTGGAAGAGACTCTGCCTCAAACTCTACCAGCACTGACTAAATTTCCTCTTTCTCAACCCACTTAGTTATTCTTTTGGCACTCTTAACTAAGTCACACCTCATCCTCAGGCTTTCAGCTTGCTCTGTCATAGCAACTTTGAGAGGAATTCCGTAAATCACCCCCTTAAACCCTGCCGTCCTCTGTTCCCCCACTCTCTCTTCTTTTGTTACTTTGATTTTGTCAACCTTGCTCATCTTCAATGCTTTTTCAACCTTGGCCTCACTATTACAGCCTATTAGCATGTTTCCATTCTCCAAAACTCTAGCATATTTTACTTCCCCTGCCTGGCCTCTGATGATTTTTGTCACTTTCAGTGGGTCTGTCTTTTTCACTCTCTTTCTCCTTCAAACCTCACCACTACATTTAATAACACTGTCGCCTTTGGATCCTTGCCTACATTCTCCCGTTCCTCACTATCCGATCCTCCAATTTCTGTCTTCTTTCTCTTACAGCTACTACCCCCTGTCCCCGCTTTTTCCCCATTTCTCTCACTATCTACTAAATGGTAATGGAATCATTTACAGTAATTGAAGGTAAAACAAACAGTCTCTAAAACTGGATTTTCACCCAGTAGCAAGAATACCTGACAATCTGCTGTATTCTTCTCCACTGAACTATCAGCTTGTGTTTCACAGTGGGAATATGACATTTTAGACACTTAGACAGACAATCCTGTTTCATTCACAGATTACACTAATGAATCCCACATTGGTTTACTGTGTGGCTCTGATCAGGATCTTTATTGTCTTTGCTGTAAGTGTTCAAAGCATACCAACACATTTACTTGTTTTATACCACATAAATCTATTCTATTATTATTATTATAGATCTATTTTCCATTACTGGTGTTTCTGATACTTAGCTGATACAAAGCAGTTTATAAGCTGATTTATGCTGCAGTACATTAACATCCAGATGTGACAATAAAGTTGGCGGAAGAGTGGATTCATGTCTGGATTATAAAAACATGATACTGAGAAATGTTTTATGTTTTCATTGAAACATGCAATGATACTATTATTGGGTGTATTCATACATTACCATTAGTTTTGGCATAAATTACTTTCACTTGTGAAAATATTATATCCAAGAATAATAACACTAAAGTGTGCTGGACAGATACTGGAGATCGTGATGCAGCTAGTCTGTGGGGTTAAAGTTTTTCCTGAGGATGATGCTAGCGGAAAGACAGTATCTGTACAGCTTTACAATCTTGACAGCAGCATCAAGATTATAAAGTGACTAATGGTATGCTGTTCTACTGGCATATGCCATTCACCACTGACTTAATATCAGTTCCTACTAGCATATGCCGATGCTGATTATGGTATGTCACAGCTGTGTGCCACATAAAAACAGCATGTCACTCATGTTCCACAGATACCACTCTCCATCATCATACCAATAGCAGGCCAATTCCTCTCTTGTTTTAGTGTCATGTGGTGATTCTTTATGATAAACCACTTTGACTATTGATATGTCACAGCTGTTTGACTTGCATATGGCACATGAAAATGGCATATCACCTGTGTTTCACAGAGGGAGATACCACTTCCTACTTATATAAACCTATTCTTACTGAGATATGCTGTTGTTATCGTAACAGTATGACTAATAAACTGCACACAACTGTTGTTCTACTGACATATACTACTTTTTACATTAAAAAAGAACTTTTGACATTAAGCTTATTGGCATATAGTTAGCATTAATGGTCAAACTTTTTCCAAGGCTTTGCTTGCTTTACTAGCCATTACAGAACTAATATATAGCTATGACTAGCCCCACTTGCTTAGCTACCAGTAAAGTGTAGTCAGAAACACTACAGTGTAGCATTTGTCACATCAGTGATGTCTGCCTTCAAGAAGTGGTTATTTTATGGCTTAAGCTACCAGTTTTACACTGGTGAAAAGTTAACATTATAGCATGAGAGCAAAGCAATCTGATAGCCATTTTTCAAACAACTTCTGATTTCTATGACAACTGGGGGAGTAAAACCACCACCCAGCCACCCTTAGTAACAAAATATGCGCAAATTAAATTCAATATACACATTCAGATGTTCTCTGTTTAGACAATTTACCAATTTTAATGACATCTGCTTATGATTGTAGAATGTAAAATACAAATGTACGATTAACAGTGTGAAATTTCCACCACTGACACATTTAACAGTTGGTTTCACATTTTTCCCAGGAAACAGTCCCGTCCAATCATCCCAGGATAGTGCTAAGGAGAACTATTTCATTACTGAGCTAAAGCACTATGGAATATAATCAATCAACATTTTAACATGCAAGCCAACAATCACTTCTTCTCCCATTAAACTGAAGTTTGTTCAGTTTAACTGTTCATAACTCCAAGTAGTTTTCTACAGGGCTAACCTTGGCTTCAAAACCCCCAGTATTTGAATTTCCTTCTAGTACTGTCAATAATCCCCTACAGAACACTTCTCTTGCTAATTATGGAGTCTTAAAAGTGACAAATGTCACTAATGAGCTATCAGATAAGACAAAGATAAAATCATATAATTATACCACAAGTTAAAAATGAGTTTGAATATCATTTATATTAGCTTACATGTAACAAAAAAAGCTGGGAATGCTGCACAGGCAAAATAGGAATAGATTTGTGCAAGAAGAGAAAAGTGAGAAATATAAAAAGTGTGGAGATGAAAATGTGAGTCAAATAAATGAATTTTGAATGTATTTATTTAATCAACTATGAGTCTTTAAAAAAAAAAACTATTTAAATTTGTATTTATTTCTGTATAATTTATTCTTTATACTCATGTGATCATTAGCTTAGCCATCAGACCCTGCAACAGTCACCCATGCAACTGTTTAACCCTTGTTTGTTTGTTTGTTTGTTTGTTTCATTGTGTAATTTTGGTAAACTGACCTTTTGTTATGTTTTACTAAGATTATTGTACCACAGAAACTATGTGACCAAAGTAATTCCTTTTTCAAAGAAGGTGATCCTGAAATGTTAACCCATACCCAACAGCACACGTCCGTGATGGGAAAACTGAGGGCCCCAGCCCCTGATCAGCTGTCTGTTGACCACTGATTATTTTGCTGTCATGATTGTTGCTGATGTCATGTTGTCCTGTATGCTATTGTGATGTACTTGTATGAATACTGTTTGTTTTGGTGTAGGTGATGATGGGTGATGGGTGTGAATGGTGATGCCCACTCCATGTACAGAGCTGTGAAAAAGAATTTCTCTCTGGGGACAATAAAGTCTAAAGTCTAAAGTCTAAAAAGTCTAAAGTCATATTTCCATTGTATTCAATTTTCCAAATGCATTAAAAAGTTAAATTAATACAAATTCATTTTAATTTTATTTAATCCAAAAACAATTGGAGTTCAGTCTTTTTATTGATTGTTTGAGAAGCCAACACTCAATAAGCATAAAATACTTTGAAGTTGGTTTGAGCACATTTTAACACATTAAATAACTTACTTTGAAGAAAACATACAATTCAAACACCAACACAGCCAATATTACCCTACCCTAAACCTAATCCCATACATTTCTCAAGGATGGATAAAAACAAAAATTAAAGAAGAGAAGAAAGAATGCAGCATGGGATATTTTGGGATAGATGATGAAGCTTAGTTGTGGTTTGCCAGTTATGTGTAACTAACACTTGGTTTCTTTTTATTGCACGACAGATCATCCTTTTGCCATGGCAATCCACCAGGATCTGTTCTATTACTGTACCATGTATTCTTGCATACAACCATATTAGTATGATTTATTCCCACAAGAATCCAGACGTTATACAGTATATTGGTGATGAGTTAGGGAAAGTCTTAAAATTGTTTAAAATGTTCTAATGTCTTTCAGTATATTTGGTAAAAATAGAACTGTGAATATTGATTATGTTCTACAGTACAGTCAAGAAGAATATAAACCCAGGTAGCCTCATGTCAACACATCCAAAATTGCAAAACAAAACCAAAAATATCTAATTTATGAGACTCATAATAAATATGCAGGAAAGGAAGATATACTGAAACAGCAAACTCAAGAGCTTAAACCATGTTTATGAAATACAGGTAGACTAAACAAGTTAATCACATGGAAGTACCTAAATGTGTCCATCACTCACTCAATAAAAGACTATGATCTTGGTTCCATAGTCTTAAGTCCCCAAACACATATAATATTTACAGCAATCATTTATTTTGGAGGCCACAAGGTATGGAACATTATAACCCCACTGTCTTAAAAAAGCAGATAAGTGTAAGTTAATTTGTCAGCTACTGTTACTTTTCTTACAATGAGTATTGTAATAAACAATACTCATTTCCTTTTTCAGTGTGTGCATGTGCATATGCTTATAAAGTTCAGTTTTTGTTGTGACTGTGTAAGAGAGGTGTTGATTTGATTCTATGGTCGATTTTGAGGCTGTAGACTGGGATGTGAAGGATTAGGGTCAGGGTTGGGTAAGAAATTCTCACTGGCTCCTCCAGCCAGGCATCCACTGACATGTGCCAATGCACGTCATTCAAGACCCCAAACACTATGTGGAGCCCCAGTCAGCCAGGAGGAGGAACACCAAAACCAAGTGCCAGGGAGGGGAGAGGGAGGGGACGGAGAAGCAATGGGGGATAAAGCTGAGATGGTTAGGGTTAGAGCCAGCCACTGGTCAAGGGTTAGGGCTAGTATATTTATTGCAGGACTGTTGTATCAGATTGCTTTACACTATACAGGTGTTGTTTTATATGTCCTGTAAGTAGTTTATTATAAAGACACGCCTGTATGCAGTGGCCCTCTGAAAACACTGGCAGTGCACAGCTGCAGGAATCAATAGTTTCCAATAGTTGAAATATTGAACCATAGAAAAGAAATTATGAAATATAGATCTGATGTTAGTTCATCATTAGTTTCCTTTTCAGCACTTTTTTGTTTTATTTCCCTTTTTCATAATGATAACACAAATCTTTAATCATCATTTCATGTGAAGCTTTTCCTTTGATTCTGGTATGCAAGCCACTCTTATAGTATGCAGATTAATCCATAGACCTTCTGATCAGATGGGTGACATTTGAGACTGAGGCTATGAGTAGCCATACTGGCTATTGAACACAGTATTCAGGTTCTGTCCCGTCCATCAGTCAGCTGGTCAGTTAGTCAACAGCTGTAGTGGTGCGAGCACAGCAGGCCGGGGTTCGGATGGAGCCCATCATCTTGCTCCTCTTTCTCCGACAGCTGGTGTTCCCGCTCTGTCGGGAGGTGTCGGTGTTCTGGTGCGACAGCTTGGCTGCATGGCTTGCTGTCTCCTTGATCTGCAGCTCCAGGTGTCTCTGGATGGCCAGGCCCAGCTCTTCAGGATCCACAGAGGCCCCGTACACCTCCCATGTCATCCCTTCTGCATCCCACTTCACCTCCTTCACTGGGGACTTGGGAGCACCACTCTGTTTCCTGCCTCCATTACTGTCAGTGTTCAGAGATTGGCTGCAGGACGTCTCACTCCTGCTCTCCTCTGTCAGACAGATGTAGGGGAACACATGAGGTGTGACGGTCTGTCCTGTCTGCACCCCAACATCCCTCAGCTCTGTGTGGGCTGTCATAATCCCCATGTCCCGGGTCGTGGTTCTGACATGGCCAATGGGACTGCTGCAGCACTCCTCTCCACCAAAGTGTTTTTGGGATTGTGGCCCGGCACCAGGAGGCAGCGAGCTGATCCAAGAGTAGTTGAGGTTGCAGCACCGCAGCAGGTGTTTGGTATCCAGGCCCGTGTCACTGACAGAGGAGATGAGGCGAGGCAGGGTGAGGTGGTTCGTCACTGAAGGAGGTTCCACTGCACGCTGGAGGTGGCAGCTTGACGCTACGCCTGCTAGGCGAGGCAGCAGCTGGGAGGGGGCTGGGATGGGCTGGGGATGGCAGTAAGCAGCAAATGTGTCCTCTAAATTGGCATGATGGATGTAAGAGCCATAGCAGAGTGCCTTGTCACATTTAAGGGGAAGACCGCCCTTTTCTTCAACACCTTTCACTTTGGCTACTACCTTGGGGGATGAGATACAGACACATCTGCTCTGAGGCTGCTGTACACCACTGTCTCCACTGTTCGCCCCTCGGCAAACAGTGGTAATTATGTTGCACTGCTGAAGCTGCATGGGCTGCTTGCAAGCTAACATGGAGTGACTCTCAGCCTCTTGGATACTCTTATCCCCTCCATGGTAAGCAAGTCCACAATTCTCATTGTCTGGAGCCAGGGGAGGCACCCCCTGTTTAACCAGAGGTAAAGTGTCTGAGTGACTCCTGTGAACAGGTAGGGAGGCTGGTTTTATGCTCTGCACTGTCCTGCTAGCCCGAGGTTTGTCATTGATTGCATTCACAACTATCTCACGGTGATGTGAAGTTGTATGCGTCTCAGCCAGACTATGGGGTCGGCTCAAAGCTCTGGGGGGCACACAGTGTTCAAATGGGCGTTGTTCCTGTTCACCAGGCTCACCACTGGCCCTTGGACTGCTGCAGTTAGTTTCTCTGGTAGGAGGAGTTGCTGAAAGTTCTTTACAGATCTCACTGACAGCCTCCTTTGGCTCCTCATGGCAGGGGTAACCTGGTCCTCCAGCCAGTCTGGAGGGTGTTATTGCCTGTGTAGATCTCTTGGAGGTGTCAAAGAGTGACTGACCAGAGAGGGTAGATTCCAAGGAAACAGCTCCCCCCAGTGGGTACAGCTCCGATACAGGATGCCCGGCCTCTGCCATGGAAGACCTTAAAGAAGAAATAAAACACAGTATGGATGTCTCACACTTGATCAGCTCAGACACAACACAGAAAATCCCATAAACCACGCAATTTTTAATTTGCAATTTTGAAGCAATTTTGTATCAAGAGGGTAAGAATAACTATTGGTTACTGTATTGCTTCATTGATATAGTTTATTTTTTTATAATTTAGTAAAAATCAAAAACAATAATGAATAAAAATTATATAATTAGTTTACTTTTTTGTAATATGACTATAATTAGGCCTATTTTATCCATGTGACAAGATGAATGTGGCAGCTAGACTCCTAAATAATCCTGTCCATCTAACACTAATCCTTTATATGCTATCCTGGCCCATCCATTATCTATCTGACCACCAGTCATAATTTATATAGGCCATCACAATACAGCCTGAATACAGCTCCTGTGGAACATGGTTGGATAAACTTTTTTCTTTGGCCTCTAGTGGCCTCTACTTAAACCTTTTTATGATGATACATATCTGCTTGATGACACAATCCCTGAACTACTTTGTGATATTTCATAAATTTTGTATTTGTTTGTATTTGCTCTTTATGACACATGGGCTTGTGAGGTTACATTAGGTGTCTACTGTACACTCATTACAGCATCCCCCAATGAACAAATAAATAACTGAAGTTGTATATGGCCAGCCAGGTATTTCTGTATTTTCTGAACACACCATAACTGCATGTTGTTCTAAGTTTGCAATCACATCAATAATTTGATAATAATGATAATAAATACGTGCGTCAAATACGTCAAATTAAGATTAGGAATGAGGCCTGCATGGGAATCGAGATCCTGCTATTTACTGGGCTTTCTTGCCAAAATCTGTTTTATTTCAATTCAATTCAGTTTTATTTATATAGCGCCATATCATAACAAAGTTATCTCAGGGCACTTTTTTACCCATTTCATGGGTAAAACAACATTAATTTAAGCATATGTGCTTGTATGATGGTGTGTTTACATGCTGAGGACTGTCATATGCAGACTAAAGCCGCCTTCTCTGTTTTTATGTTTATAATTAGTATTACAGCAGCGAAGTACTACTGGCTAAGGCAACGGTTCAACCTGCAACTTTAAACACTTTATTTGGAAACTCTTGTTAGAATAATGATGATGCAGTGTGCAAAATCTGTTAGCTCAAGACAAAATATGCAGGTGGTTCAACAAGTGGCTTGATCAGATCTCCAAGGTAAAAGCACAGAGCAGCATTAGACAGGATAGCATGTCAAAAGACAGCCCTAATGCTGCAAAAAAACTACATGGAGCAACACTCCCATACCTCAAACCATTCAAACAATTGGACACAATCTGACCTCTGATAACACCAAAAAAGACGGCTATAGAACCACTTGGACATATTAAATCTGGTAAGAGGAAAAAAGATTAAAGGATTCTTTATGGAGTGTTGCTGGGGACCTTTGTTGCATGTCCTTCTCTATCTCATTCTCCCCTCAGTAGTAATAATAAGTTACCTTTTTGCATGCATGTGCGTATGCATGAGACATGCACATCACACACACGTACAGTGCACGTCATGTGCACACGCAGCCCATGTGTCATGTGATATGTGGGGTTGCGTATAAGTCAGGTGGAAGAGTGGTGGTATAAAAAATGGGGTGACATGGGGTTGTGGTGTGTGTTGATGACACCCTTGTTATTTAATTTTTTACAAGGTGTGACTAAGGATGGCCTATCAATAAAAAGGGGTGGCGTTTTAAACAGTTATATATATAACTAGATATATAACTTACTGACTTACTACCAGGGTCCAACATTGAACAGAGACTAGCTGAAATATGAGAAACAATGTGACATTGCAGATGATTTGAATGATTATTATGTTAGCTGCTATGATTTGTTTTCATTAAAATGTGTGCTAATGAATTAAAAAAAAGATATTCTCATACAAATGAGTTTGTCTATCACATGACTCGGACAAATCTTGTCTTTAATTCAGTTTATTTATTTAGTGGTATGTGTTTGGTTTTCCAACAAAATATGTAGAAAAAAACAAAAAAACTATATATTTGATGTTGTTTAAACCTATTTATTTTCTCGTGTGCATTAAACATAAAATATTTAGGTTTGAAAATGTAATGTTGTATTTACATATTACATTTTTTTTTTTTTACAAAAATTGTCCAATTGCGTTGACACAGTTTTACAATGACTTTCTGAACTATAGACTTCCTGCTTTATATACAAAATATTTTTTATATTTACACTACTACTGTTAATGTGTGATGAAAACACAAAATGTTTGTCTTTGGAACCTAAAATCTATCTAAATGTTCAAACTGCTATTATGTCAGTATATCTACTCCTACTGAGGTGAATATGTTCAAAAGTTGATGTGAACCATAGCCATTATATTTGTCTGTTTTCACCTATCTTCTCCAAATGTACATATTAAAAGCATTAATGTTGACACTACTATACTCAATAAAAATAAATATATCTAACATAAAAAATGTTAGGTAGCATTAACACATTTCTCTACCAAGAAAAAGGTGTATTCTACAAAAACTCTTTCAATTATGCAGTGTCTCAGAACATTTTACTGTATATACAAACTCCCACATTGTCTCTACATTCTCACCTCTAATACAAAATAATACAAGGTTATGTAAGAAGAATTCTGAACATAATTGTGAAACTGTTCACCATTTGAATGCACTGGGCAAAGCTATTGAGAGTGATTAGAGGTGAGCAGATAAGCCACAGTCAGATGGCTGCTGAATGACAAAGGCAGATTTCCATTTGGAAATGCAATATTGCAGTTTATTTACAATTCATTCCACTATGCTGGAAATAAACAGAAAAGGTAAATTAATAATAAGGAAATCTCTTAAAGAAATAAAAATGAAATAAATCACACCCTTTGTCCTCAGATCATTGTTAAACAAATTTGAAATATGACATAGTAGTAGAATATAGCATGATAAAAGTAGTTATTTTAATGCAATATTTGTGTGT
Organism: Macquaria australasica; assembly: GCA_005408345.1. Taxonomy (NCBI): domain Eukaryota; kingdom Metazoa; phylum Chordata; class Actinopteri; order Centrarchiformes; family Percichthyidae; genus Macquaria; species Macquaria australasica. Next base: position 30,427 of record SEMN01001420.1, on the reverse strand, counting down.
ATAGAACACTGGTTTAATTACGTTTTCAAACCTAAATATTTTATGTTTAATGCACACAATGAGAAAATAAAAGAAAATAAATAGGTTTAAATGGCATCAAATGTATATCAAATATATAGTTGAAATGTACAATTACAAATGTGTCACCGTTTTTTAAAATATTAAAAAAAATTAATAACTTGTAATAATATATTGTAGTAATGTTAAGTTGACTATAAGACTTCCATATGTCAAAACTTCAATAGTTTTTATTAACAGTGTGGTGTTTGTACACACTGACATTTATAAACAGCACCCCCCCCACCCCCACCCACCCACACACACACACACCCACTCACAATAAAGAGAAAAAAATAAAAATTTGAAAATTTAAAACAATGATTAAAACAAATTATTGGAAAAAAAGACATACAAATAATATATATTAATAAGAGGTATAGTACTCTTTTTATAGGTGCAATCGTTTTATTTATTTATTGGTTTCACTCAATAATTTCAGCCTGATCACTTTCCAGGAATTGCATAAAGGTGTCCCATATTTCCCTGAATTTATTTGATTTCCCTGACCACATTAATTTCTCCAAAGGCCTGGATGGCGGGATGCCATTTGCCGTAACCACATTGCATGTATATGGCTGTCCATGCTTTTCCACCTCAACGCTATCACTCTCCTAGCCCGAAGCAGGCACATATTAATCAAGGGCACTGCCTTGTGGACTGGTGTGAAGTGATCAGGATAGATACCTAATATACAGAGTTTCACCTCAAGAGGAATCTCTGTAGCAGCCATACGTGAGACCAGGTTGATTATGTTTTCCAGAACAACTGGATTTTTTTTGGCATTCCCACATACAGTGCAGCAGAGTACCAACTTTATCATTGCATTTGATACAGTTGTCAGGAATGTTAGGATTATCCTGGTGAGGTTTTACAGGTGTCACAGAGGTTCTGGATAGCCATTTATATTGTATGAGTTTAAGTGCTGTGTTGATAGTCTGTGTTTGTGCTTTTAAACAAGCAATATCCCACTCATTTTCTGTAATATCTACTTTTAGATCATCTCTCCAAGCATTGAGTCTTGAGTGTGAATTGTCCTTTGATTTGGACCGCAGCATCACATAAATTACTGACGTTTGACCCTGAACATCCATAAAACTTAGAGTGGTGCTCTCTATAGCTGACATGGGTGGCTCCTCTAAGGAGTGGGTCTGTGATGTTATAGGCCTTAGGCCTTACAAAGTATTTTCGTGTCACAGCACATTAAGTGTTGGAGCTATACATGGGTTTGTAATATTTAACATTTAAACATTCATTTATTTATTTTGTTGCAGTTTTGTTTGAAGAATAAAAGTAGTTTGATTACAATATTAGCAGCCTATCATTATTGTAGTTAATTTAAGTACTTATTAAGGCTTTTGTTTTGAAGGTATAGAGCAGCTTGGGCACTGGAGGTGAATCTACATATAGGAGTATGCAGGTATAGAACCGGCAGGCACCGGGAAGGGTTCATGGTTTTTTACCAGGGCAAGAGAGGCTGCAGACGCTGTTGTTCTTTGTTCGTTTGTTTGTTTGCTTGCAAAAATGGTTAAATAAACCACATGAAATGTGATGCTTGCCTGGACAATGGACTTCTTTTCCCTGTGTAAGATTCATTCCTTAGGTGCCTCAGTGGCCGTTTGATTTGATTTTTGTTTTGTTTTGTATTTTGTTTTTTGGTTCGAGGACAAATCGCCACTACATTAAGGATAGGGGGTGATAGGACCCCCTTTCTGTAGGTGGCTTGCCAGGCTTTGGGACCAAGATGATAAGTGCAGACCGTAAGGATGTGGGCAGGATTCCTGACTCATATGCCTCTTCAAACATTTCTAGTAGAGGGGGGAGCAATTTATCCAGAAACAATTTATAAACTTCTATAGGAATCCTATCTGGTCTTGGGGTCATTCCACTACTTTTGCTCCGCACAGCTTCTGACATCTCAACAGTTAAATGTTTATCCAGTTCAGTGTTGTTTTGGTCCGTTATAGTTGGGATATCTAACTGGTCTAGGAATTCAGACTGTAACTGTGTGTTATCTGGATATTCTGATGCATAAAGGGACTCGTAGAATGTTCTAAAAGAGGAGTTTCAACTGGATCTACTGTTTACTGTATTTATACACATTTTGTTGGAAAACTGAACACATACCGCTAAAAACAAGATTTGTCTGAGTCATGTGATAGACAAACTCATTTGTATGAGAATATCTTTCTTTTAACATTAGCACACATTTTAATGAAAACAAGTTATAGCACCTAACATAATAATCATTCAATTCAATCATTCATCTGCAATGTTTCACATTGTTTTTCTCTACAGTGATTGCTGACAGAGCAATCACTGTCTCTAAATGTAAACACAAACACTATAAAAGTTTTACAGAGCCATCCATAACACCCAACTAGCATGAGGTCACCTTTTCTCAATGGGAACAAAAGACCATTTTTTACACCACCACTCCTCCACCTGACTTATACACACCCCACCTCACATGATCCATATGGCTTACCCCACATCACTCATTCACGCACACATCCAAGCAAAAACGTAACTTACTATTACTACTCCCCTAGTTCTTTTCCCCTGCTTTCAGTCTTTATGCTAGGCTAGGCTAATCACATCCTGACTCCAGCTCTGCACTTAACACTCAGACATGAGACTGATATTGTTCTTCTCATCTCACTCTCAGAAAGAAGGTGAATAAGTGTACTCCCCAGAACTATTATTTAAAAAATAGTTGCATTCTGATTCTGATCATGTGAATGGCTGAATGGCTGACTGACTCCGCATTACGTCATGAGACAATATGGTGTTTTGAAGTGTCATGAAGCAAGTCGCAGGATCCAGGCAGCAACAGGTCAGAGCTTGCTAACAGTGCCAAGCCTGAAGGTGTGGTAAATCCCTGTATGTAGTGTCTCAGAGATGTGAATCTGAATTTTTACATTACAGCATTCTGCACACCATTCTCACAATCAGATTCACACCCATGAACACAAAACAGACACACATACACTATGCTTGCACAAACAGATGCAATAAGAATTGCATACATTGCATATATGCATACACATACAAGATCAGTGTAGTCCTTAGGAGAAAAGAGGTTTTAAACATTTTCATCCACCAGCTTACCTTTCACAGTGAAATAGTTGCTGCCAAGGCTCTATCCGCCCCTCTTTCCTCTCCCTTTCAGATGTGTCGGTGATGGGTGCAGTTTCTTAGAAAGCTTTCATCCTCCTCCTCCCCACATCCACAGGTGACCTCTCCCTCTCTCTCTATCTTTAACTGCACTCCATTCACTGAGCTGCCTGTGATCCCTCTCTGCTCTCCTCCACAGCCTCCTCTTCTCCCCCTACTTTGTCTCAGCAGCCCCCAGCTGGCACAAGATGGAGGAGACCTTGAAATAATCCTCTCTTACGTCTGATTACAAATGTGAGGATGCAATCTTCAAATCCCTCCTCTGTAAGAGTGAGTCGAGCTGGTTAGTGGTTGGCTTATCCAGCTGTAGTGGGAGACGGATGGAGGGGGTGGGGGAATGATGATGAGAGGAGATAGTCAGGCAGCCAACGTCATTGTCCCTCCACCTGGGAGGAGGGGAGCAGGGCTGATGCGTGAATGAATGTGTGCACTAAAGAGAAAATATTCTTTGTCTCCGTTCGCCACATCTTCATTCACATACACACTCAGTTCCATTCTGACCTCTGTTACTGCTCTCTTGCTCAACCCCCCTGCAACCCTCCCACCAGCACCAACCCACTCCCCATCACTATCCCTGTTACTATGGAAACTGCAATACTCAATGGGCCTGTGTGTGTTTTTTTCAGCTGGCAATGAGACAACAGACAGCCAAAACAAATCAGCTGGGAACTGCTCATGTTTGTGGTTGACTCAGCTGCAGCCGATTTCACACATCAACTCGTTGCTTTTCATTTCTCCATATATGTCAGAAAACATGGATGACACAAATGACCATGATGATGACATGTTAACAGATGGCTGGCACAAGCATAGACTATAGAGAACATGGACGTAGTTTCTGTGATGTCACCCACAGGTTTGTGATGGGGCGTTATGCTTTATTGGAGCAGGAAAATCTACATTTGGTCAAATGGGAGGAAGCCTGGATGCAGCTTAGCTTGGATCAGCTAGTGGTAACTGCCATGGCTGAATGTCATTGGCTATGATACCTGCCAATCATGCAGATATACCCCAAAACATTTTTGTCTTTAAGCCTAATGCTACCAAAATTCGCCTCATTGCTCTGCGATTCAATCTGATTTAACAGGCGAAATCATGACGCTCTCCAGTGTCCAACCGGTTTGAGAGAGGGGGTGGGACTGACCTCTCATTCAGGAAATATAGTTTGTTTATTTTCTTTTTTTATGGCTGCAGGTGAAATAATCCAAGCAGCAGAGAAGGAGGGACACTGCTTGTCTGCAGTGTGTGCAAGGACAGTGACAAAGACAGTGACAGTAAAATGTTTGATTAAATGCTGTATAATTTACAAATGTGTGGACTGCTGTTGTCAGCATGCTAGCCATGCTAGCTCCTGCAGTTTATCTTTACAACCCTACCAACACTATTTCCTGCCTCCCACACACATTTGAAAATCAACCAAAGTGGAGTGGGGACATGGGTGGCGTGGCTGTGATTTGCTCTGTAGCACTCTTACTTCCAGTTCCTCCAGTAAACATTTTGTGGCCATTTTGGCCCTTTCAGAGAGGACACGCACGTTAAGGTTTTAACCATTTACTGCAGCAATATGCATTTTAGTTTGGCGATGTGGCTCTGCTCAAATCTGCCTACAGGCAGAATTCAATTTAACATATGTGAAGAATAAAGTTTTCAATAATCAATGAATAATCATCATGGATATTTACTGGGGCTTAAATGGAGCAGTTCTGTAAAGGAAATTCTTATTTTCCCTAATTAATACTAAAGTATGTAGTCCTTTCAGGAAACTTTCTAGAAAAGTATTAGGACATTACGAGAAAAAGAGAGAGAGAGAGAGAGAGAGAGAGAGAGAGAGAGAGAGTTTTCTTGGAGCCAACATCTAGTGAATGAATCATTCTATTCCAATACACACATATTGTATACAATAGGGAGCTCTGGTTTATGCAGTTGTTACATAGAGTATTTTATAAAAATCATTGTTTAACAATTTTTCTTTACTTGACAGGGTTTAGACAGATGTTCAGTAGTTTTGGCAGCACAGTGCAACATCAGCAGGTAACTCACTGGTAGAATACATTGTAGCATGTTCTGTGTAGTATTATGATAGTTCTACTATTCAACTTGCAAGTGAGGAGAAGAAAACCTTATTAGATTCACATTTTGACATGAATCTACAGGACTGACTTCCATATCGACACAATAAAAAGAGACAAAATAAAAAGACAACACAATAAATGCCAAGCAAAAAAATTGAAAAACACAAATACAGTCAGAGGTCTCAGAAAGCAGACTCCCTGTCTGTAATTAATTCTACTTGCTTCCATCCATCATGTTAAATGTTAGAATAGAGGGGTCACTGGCTAAAATGAAGGGTTTAACAGCAGGTGGGTGATGAATGAGGAGAGACTGTGATGATAATGTGTGATTGGATCCAGACATAACAAGCTGTCTGAGAGAAACCTGGTTATTCAGGTTTCTTATTATCTAAAGAGGTGCAGGTGGATCTTTGACTGTCCACATCCAGCAAGTCTTTCACTTCTGTACTGACTGTGTTGCATCAACATAGTAGAGAATTATATGAAACTTGGAGAAAGTGTTCACATGCCACAGTATCCCAGTTTCCATAGGAGCACTCCAGCTCAAAACTGGAATAAGGGTTTACACAGGTTTCTGAAAACAGAATGATTTTTACTGTACATACACAAACACGTCTCGGATACTCCAAAAAACTGATCATCACTGATACCAGTGTGCCACCAAGCCCACACAATCAAGGAATCCAACATACACTCATCTGCACCCACTAGGAGTGGTGGTCAGGCACCAGGGTTACCACTGTTAGCTCCTTAGGTCAGAGAGAACAAAGCTGAACCTGGTTACCAATCAGTCACCCAACTGGTGACAAACTCCTTTACAAGAGGCTGAAAGGTGACCAGGAGGAGAGATCTTCCAAACAGCAGTTGTCTCTGGGTTTTCACACACAACTACTTAAAGCCCTTAGTGGGACTGTACCCACTGACCTGATCTACCATTTATCATAATTTTGCAATTATTCAAAATCTATGTAAATGTCTCGGCTGGCCTTGGTACATTGTTTCGAACACTTGTTACTGTGAATGATCTTTAAAACGTCATTCCTGACCCCAGTGGAGAATTAGAGTTGTGTGGTAGTGCAAGTGTTTGTGTAGGGATGTAAAGAATTCATCCTTTTGTCTGTGTGTGTGTTGGGTGGGGGGGTCGGCCGACAGCTGTGCACAGATTAAGGCTAAGATTTTCTTGGAGCAGCCCTGTGTGTGCGTTTCTGTACGTTATTCGCTTGCAATTCACGTGTGTTCAAAGTATTAAAGTGTATTTCTGTGTTTGCAGTGCATGTGTGTACTTGATTTAGAGTGGTAATCCTCAAATTGCTTCTTTCATTATGTCCCAATCTCTTCTTCTCTTCTACAGGCTTTGTCCTCTTCAGGCTTTGCTACAGTATAGGCTGTTCCCTGCACCCTGCACAAACCTAACGCATCAACCAATCAACCCCCACCCCCCCCAACACACACACACACACACACACACACACAGTTACTGCTCCTGACAGTACTGAGTCTTCTTAAAAAATACCTAAATAAAATAACCTGTTTTTCGTCTTCCTGCGTGTGGTTTTGATGAGGCTGTTGGCTTTGTTGTTAAGGTTGAATATTTCTACAATCACATACACAACATGAGGGTGAGTGAGGCAATAAAAAGACGCAACAGCCATCATGTCCAACCTCTCTATGTGTTTATTAGAGATGATACAGTGTTGGCCTTTTTGACATTCATACAAAACGAACAGAAAACAAGACAGCAGCTTCTGATTCATGTCCATACTGGCTCCAATGTCTTTTCTCCTGTCCAATGACATTCGTCGGTTACTGTCCTCGGATGGAGACAAGAGTGAGTGTGTGTGGGGTGTGTTTAGCATTCTGTGTTGGTTTTTCAGAAGGTATTTGACACGTGACAGGCTTTTCTTCTTTGCTGAGGGTGTAGCGCGCTTACTGACTGAGGTGCTTATCCCTCTCTCAAACACAACCCACACTAGGTTTGAAATAGCTCTGGTCCAGGGCTGTGCCTCATGATCACATCATGTCAGGATCACTGTAAACAGCTGCTTAACTGTCACTATTAAAATGGTAAAAACACTTTTTGATTGACAAAATAAATAAAAAGCACATTTTAGACTAAATAATTCTATTAGCACTATCCAAGTTGATTAAATTCAATCTACATTTTTCATGTCTAAGTCAGGGTTAGTCCTGTGTCTGTGGAAACAGTTGGATTATGTCTTCTGTGGTTCTGGAGGAGCTTTGTCAAGTCTGAGAAAATAACCCTGATGATGTCATAATGATGTCATCAGGGTTATGTCAGCTTGGAGACTATAAACAGAAAACATGAGTCACAAACTGGAGACGTGAAGTTTGAAAGATGTGATTATTTAGGGTGTCGAATTTTCTCTTGGAAAATTCAACCATGCTAATAGGCTAACAGTTGTACATATTTCAACTTTGTTTCTGACTAATCTATTTCCCTCAACACCCATGAGCCTCAGCAGCTAATGCAAGGGAGAAGCCTCCAGTCAGAGTCATGAAATCAGAGAAAACACAGCTAGCTGTGTTACCGTGGATACCCAATATAACCAATGTCACTCACTACAGAGCTGAAATGAAACCATTCTGGTCCAGAAGTACGAAGACTTTCAAAATCACACTGTTCCATAACTAAAAATCCAGCCCAACCTTTGCTCAAGTATGTTGTGTGGATCGCTCCATTTGTCAAAACACTATGCTATGTACGTTAAAAGCAAGTATATAAAGGATATTACATGAAAACTGGAGAATGGAGGGAGACCTTAGCTAACGTGGAGAAAAGTCTATCATTCAAAAACCGTCTTTACCTTAGTGATAAGTATAATAAAGCTGTTTCCCTGACAGGATGTTAGTGTGGAGCAGAGCCTGGACCACACCTGGGCTTTAGTCATGTACCAAATCTAAACACATGATATTTACATTGACCTGTCATCATATTAGCTAAATCCATTTGACTACAGTAAACAGACTGGAAAATTGTGAGGAGAAAAGGGAACGCAGCACCCTGACAGTTGGCTGGACCTGCAGGTAGATGTGTTTGTGTATGTAATAGAGAAATCTGGATCAGGATATGGACTGTCTGTCTGTACTGTCTGCTTCAGGCTGCTCGCCATTTTGTTCCCCACCTGCCCCTCAAACCTAACATATACAACTGCTTTTGAAAATGGACTACTTTACAATCATTCTTGTGGAGAGATGTGACATGTGTGCGTTTGTGCATGTTAGTCCTGTACCCAGTCATACACTCCACATCTGCACGGTCTCATCCTGTGAGTTTCTCTCCTCACATTAAGGCTGCCTGACCTGTTCTTTATGCCCCAAACCTGCTGGTCACCTAGTCCTCTGGATCCACAGCAAACTGATGTGTTCAGTGTCAGCCCCCCAGTAACACACTGACTGAGGCTGAAGGCTGCCCAGTGCTCGTGGGAGGCTGGCAACAAATCAGGAGTAGGAACGAGAGTCCACTGGGATCCTTCTCCAACAGTGACCAACACCAGATCTCGTTTTGTACGGTCTTCTTTTGGCAATGGAACAGGAGCACCAGTAACATCAGCTAAAACCTTGTAGCTCTATTAGTGTGTGCTGCTGTTGATTCCAGATCAGGTAGTCCAGTCTAATCCAGAGCCAAGTGTTGGTTCATCCACAGACTCCAGTCCCGGATTTTCTGTGGTGTGTCTGTCTTTGTGTGTGTGTGTGTGTGTGTGTGTGTGAGCAGGTGGCCTCAGCTCCAGCTTGTGCTCTGGAGTTCTTGGCGGAGCCAGGACGGCAGTGGTTGGCCCAAGCGATTCAGCAGACGCAGCAGCTCCATGTTGTGCTCACGGTAGTACTCGGCCAGAAAGGCACGCGACTGCACGTGCATGCACACGCACACACACAAATAAACAAAGAAAGAGATCGGAAAAGGTCAGAGATCAGAAGAACTAGAGAAAAAATAATTTGATACACATACAAGAATTAAAAGTGCAATGATAGTCTCGTTGCACAAAATAATCATTTCATTGTGGGGTTTCTTCAGTGTTGTTATACCAGTCTCTCTTTACTCTGTGTACCCAATGGCCGCTGAGGTTCTTAAGGATAACTCTGGTGTTATTCAATATTTTTCAACAACAAACAAATCCAACAAACAATGTGTTAGTCCTACCCTGTCTGTGGCTCTCAGCTACAAGCCCATTGGTTCCTACTGAAGATGTGAATCTTTAAAAACACTTCACAAATATATACTGTCAGTTTTAAATAAAGGCTCAGTAATTTCCTAAAACAGCTGGTCACTGTAGTTTTTAATAAAATTTATTCAAACAGGAGGAAATAGTGCATTTGTTGATGAATCCACATTTGGTGATCTATTGAGTTGCTTTCTAAAGTGGGTGCTGCGGCCCCCCGTGTGTCTGAGAACAGGCCAAGATGCCCCAACATTTGATTATTTCCATTTTTAATTGTACATTTTAATGTTTAATTAAGATTTACTTGAACCACATTTTTATCTGTTTCCAAATATATAAAAATAAAAGAAATAAGAAATAAACATCACTGTAGTTATGCCACAGCTAATGAGATTACAGCTCACAGTTGCCACTGTTGTCACAGTGTCAGCGCGAGGAATGCAAAGATTTCTCACTGTGAATAGAGCTCAAAGACATGACTGCACAGTGAAAGCTACTAGGTTTATGACTTAATGGACAGGCTTTGGCTGCTTGTGGAACACAGATGTTCATCATTGTCCAACTTCACAATCAGTGTGTTGCTGCCGATCCCAGCATCATATCTGTGTGACCTACTTTTCTCATCCCTAGTATCAATCACCTGTCAATGGAGTCAGACGAGCGAGACAGTTCCATTTAAATGCCTTGCAATCTTAAAACTAATTTTACTTTTGAAGAAAATGATTAGCATAGCTACATTTATTAACTCTTTATTTGAGCAAGTTGAATATCTGTAAATCCACACAGCATCATAGCCTGAGTGATTAAGAACAGGCCTAGGACTATATTATTTCACTTCATAGTGAAGTTATATTACATATGTCACATGTGCGCATGTATGCATGTAGGGGGGTAGGGGGGTGCCATGAAAGAAAAAAAAAATCACTATGGAGAGGTGCTGCGGTTTAAAAATGTTTGGGAACCCCTGTTCTAATGAATATTTGGGACAGCAACACGATGGTATGTGGGATTGAGTCCAAATTAACTACTGTGTGTATGTGTGATTTTTTAATAGTTTTTGGACAACAATGGAGCTCTGTGGCACAGATATATCAGGCATTGAAACACACACAATACTTGTTGATACATTCGTTGCTGGTTTGGGTCTGAACATGGGATGTGGTGACAAGAAGAAAAATATAGAATATTACCAGATGTATCCTTTAAGCCATCTACACAGGCAGAAGCAGCCCAGCTCGGTGTGTTTACTTGGAATGCTCCCCACTCTCAGACCCCCTCACCTACTCTCCATGTGCTGCCAATCTGGACTTATTTTCTCCATAACCTGACTGCTTGTGTTTTTTGTCCTGTCAGACCTCTTTTAGTGATGTCATTATATACCCAAATCTCAGCTTTTAACTTGGTGAGTACAGTGTTATAATTGCTGAAAGAATTGATGACCCAAGTTTTAGCAAACCAAAATGATCCTTTAAATGTTACTGTTTGCACATGCCAGTCAATGAGTGAAGCAATGAGATGGAAGTGTGAGTTGTAGATGTACCTCAGGACTCATCTCTGGGTACTTCCTGCCTTTACTCTTCCCCAGACATTTGGCTCGACCTCCTTCCACCCGCTGACACCAGAAACCTTTGCTGTCATCGTACCTGCAGAAACAGAGTACGTTATTTCACAATACAGTAAAATACCTGTCACCCGTGGTATATGGAAACATTGCTGAGTTAACCTCTCTGTTAAGTATTTGTTTGCTTTCAAACTAGATGTTTCTTTAAGGATACAGGATCTCTAGATGAACAGTGTGTATATGTGTGGTTGTGTGTGTGTGTGTGAGTGCATTACAAACATTAGAGCCTGGGTGTAGTTGAAGATGGGAGTGACACTGAGGAATCTCTGGATTCCCTCCATCACCAGTGCTGGGTTGGAACGCAGCAGGGCACCGTCCACGATTTGCAACTGCAACACACACACGCACGCAAAGTTTCCTCTCATTTCAATTCTACATTTTGGAGCTGTTTGGATTAAACATGCTAAAATAACCACAGCCAAAGATGAAGAATACTATATGGTAATAGATGGCAGGATACACGATATTCAACAATGATTTCAGTGGGTGATGCATAGTCACACACATGTCATAAGGTCCCCGTACCTCCCCAAATCACAAACACGCACGCACGCACGCGCACACACACACACACACACACACAAACCAGTGTCAGGCACACTCACACCACCCTCCCTCTCCATTTTCTCTGTTAATTTACAGACTTCGTTAATATATTTGCTATATTTCATATATTATACCTTACTTATTATTTATTTCATATTATACAATACTATACCATAACATATTACATTTGATATTATGTGTTATATTGCTGTACTATACTATTAGGTTATACTATATTATTATATTGCACCTTATACTATATCTTATATTCCAAACTATACTATGCTGCACTATTATTTTATTATGGTAATATGTTATATTGTCTTACTAAATTATATACTATATTTCTATTATATTGCTATATTAATACAAACACTAAGTATCATGACTTAATCACATTATATATTATTCTTGTCTACGCTGTTTACATAATGTATATACTAGACTTGCTGACTAGCTGCTATTAAATCACACCACTGTCACTTTACCTCGTAACTTTGTCTTTTATTGCTCTTGTATAGTTTCTATTTTTACTTGTATTTTTATTCTAGTTTTATATACAGTACCTCTTATTTATTTTGTACTTTCCCTATTTATCTGTAAATATTTCTGTCTTTGCGCTGCTGCAACAACCAAATTTCCCCTATTCAATTCAATTTTATTTATATGGCACCAAATCATAACAGAAGTTATCTCAGGGGACTTTTCATATAGAGCAGGTCCAGACCGTACTCTTTATAATATTATTAAAGAGACCCAACAATTCCCACCATGAGCAAGCACTAGGCGACAGTGGCAAGGAAAAACTCCCTTTTAAACTATGGGGATCAATAAAGATTTATACTAATTAGCTAACATTAGTAAGTTCATTCTGCTTTGAGTCCATTTCACTTTAATATATATTTAACTGGCTTAAGATGTGTTACTGTGCTGAATGGTATCTTTAGCAACAAAAACCATCAGGTTCCTCAGCAAAGTAACTTAATATTCTGTCCTTACGTTATATCTAGGAGTGTTATATCTATAACTGGACAGTAGGGGGCAAAAGAGTAAAGTACATGTTATTAGCAATGGCATCACCAGGGATGTGCACTTCACTGAGTTAGCTTGATTTGATTGTGAGCCAGAATATTTTAGCTCTTCTACAATGTTGTCAAAGTTACTGTGAATAAGCCCTTAAGGTTAAACATGTAAAAGTACAGAATGCTTTAATATTAGCTCAATAATAACTATGCATTATTAGGTTTTTCCTGGTTTCTTGGTCAGAGAACAGGTGCCAATATTAAATGACTTTTTATAATCGGTTTTCAGAAACGTTGTAGCTTGTACAAATCTTAGAGGTTGCTGCTGTTTTATTGTGTTGTTCCCTATGATTCATGTTTTATGTTGTGATTGTGAAGTACATTGTAACTTTATTAATAGCTACCACTGCATGTAGAATTACAACTATCACATCACCACCAATAGTATCACCAGGTCTTCCCAAGGAAACTGGTTAGCAGAGATGGTAAGTTTTATGTTTGGTTATTAGTGGAGACTTATCTCAGAGACAGGCCAATCTAATGTATCGCCATTCCTATGTAGATTTAGCGTTATCTATTATTGACTAATGCTGATATTATTCTTCCAGATGTTTCAATGAGTTTAATGAGACAGTTTAAAACAATTGTACTATGAAGAAAACAATTTGTGTAACCAAGCCTATAGTATAGAAGTATCTTGATGAACGAATTTCCATTTAGCATCTTTTCTAATTTGACACGTTATGTAAAAATACCTGGATGGAAACCAGCTGTTGACTGTGACAGTGCAGTAGACTGGACCATACCAATGTCCACCTGCTTCAGTGTGTGTTAGCAGCTGTGGTGTGTGTTACCTGGCTGGGCTGGTAGTGTTGCAGCCAGCGCTCCAGGTGAGTAGCATAGGCACCGGGATTAAGGCAGCGTCTCTGAAGGGCCAGCAGGTCCCTGGGGGCTGAGGGGCCTGCTGTCACCACTGCATGGAAAGTGTTGTTGAGGGCTGCAGGGTCCTGGTGGGCCCTCTGGTGCTGTGGTCATTAACACACACACACAGTTGTGTTTCCATCACTTCAAAGGACATTACATTGACATTAATTTCCTGTGCCCACAACATGAGTAATACACATCCACACACACACACACACACACACAACTGGATGTGTGTACAGTTTTATCAGCCGAACAGATGATCTTGCAGAGCGTGTGATGGTTCTCACCTGGTACCAGGAGTAAGCCCTGTCAGACGGGTTGATGAGCACTGCCAGGATTTTGGCTCTGGGAAGCAGGGCAGCAGCTCTCTTAGGGGCTACCTCCGTGTCAAAATAGTTGGCACTCTTTTCAAACATGAAATCTGTGCTGACATTGGAAGGGAATGGGAAGAAGTCCATGTACCTGAGGGGAACACAAATAAAATAACACAAGTTGTACTAGAAAGTATTCACATTCCCATTTAATTTCCGTTTTATTGTGTTACCATTTGAATCACTGCAATTTGTGACATTGGTCAACAGAAGACTCTTCGATGTCAAACAGATCCCAACAAACTGATCAAAAGAAGAACAAGATATTAAAGAACAAATATAGCATTAAGTATTCACGCCCTCAGCTTTGTCAACAGATTCTGGATTGCATTGAGCTCCTGGACTCTGACTGGGCAATCCAGGACTTGAACACTGTTGTTTTAAAGCTTTGGCTTTATGTTTAGGGTTGGGAATTTTCGGTTGATCAATTATTTATTTAGTCTTTAGTGGGTATCTTTGTCCTGGCAGTCACATGTCGCTTTAGTGTCCCAGCAACAAACCTGCATGCAACTGCCAGGAGATATCACTCCACAGGAAACATGAAGAGGGAACTTTAGACTAAAACAACCAACTTTGGACTGTGGATTTTGTCTCCCAACCTTTCCACTGTAGCCATGTTAGAAAGATCACTTCATGGCCAGTATGGAGAGGTGAAAAAGATTAACCGTAGTTACCCTAACACATGTACATATGTCATGTGAGTAGTGTATTAAGATAGACTTGAAAAAATCTGAACCTATCCTTTAAGCCCCTGCTAGCACCAGTTCCGCCAAACTGAACCACAGAAAATAAGAAACACAAAAATCCAAATTTAAGACATGTTGTATTCAGGGTGTGACTTCGTATTGAGGACTTCTGAAGGTAGTGTACAGTATGAGGTAGTCGTGTCTTTACCAGTCAATCCCATTGTCATAGTTTGCTCCACTGAAGAACTGGATCTCCTCGAAGGTGGTGGGGCTGGGGAAGGAGCAGGTGATTGCTGGGTGGAGGCTCAGGAATGAATGGAGCGCTGTAGTGCCTTTGAGTAAAAACAAGACATTTATAATAATGAAGGGAGAGATATATAGACAAAGATAAAAATGGAGATAGGGAGAGTGTGGTACCTGTTTTCTGTGGTCCAATAATGAGGAACTTGGGGAGTCGGTCACAGGTCTTTTCTTTAGACCAGATATCTTTGTGTCTCTTATCATGACAAGGGTTCTGAAAAATAATGTGGCTTGTTTCACTTTTTATCACATCAAGAAGCCAGTACACTCAACACTATGCTTTAATTCCAGTGTTCCTGCTACATTTATTTTTGTTCACGCTTCAGCTCCCCTGTGCACAAAATTACCTCACTTATCAGTATTTGAATTCACTCAAATAGTCAGACGTCACATGTCCCACTTACAGCTGTGGCTTTTACTTTCATTTCATTCATACTTTAACATCTTTTGCTTGATGAAATGATTTACTATGATTGAATTATGATTGATTCAATTCTAATCAAAGTATTTTCCTAATCTCCAAAGAAAGTTAAAATTTGTCTCAACAATTGTCTGCAAAAAATGATCTGTAAGTTTTCAAAAACAAAATCGATATACTGACCTGCCAGAGTGGGTCTCTCTCCTCAGGGAAGATCTGGAAGTATTTCTCAGCGAGCCGAACAGGGGGCAACGTCTGCAGCCTGAGGTTGGTCCAACATTGGACAAACTTCACCAAAGACTCAAAGGTGTACAGACCCAGCCGATCATTGCCATAGTTAGACAGGTGGGTCATGAAGATACTGATCTGTATTAAGAGGGCACAATGTCTTGTTGGTTTTCACATAGAAACATGTTGGCTACAAATGATCAAGACTTGTTAATGTTTCAAAGACACACATTTAGCAGAATAATGATCATAATTTAATTCACACAAAAAAATGTAGCAACATATTTTAACATGCAAAACAATACAACAAACCATATTTATTACAAACAAGTCAGTCCAAGTAAGACTGGGAATCACAATTCAATTCAACTTGTTTGTGATTGTATGTGTGTGTGTGTATGCTAGAGCTGTTTTCAAGTCTTTTGAACCAAGTCCAGTCCAGTCTCAAGTCGTTGAGATGCAAGTCAAAAAGCAAGTTTTTTCAGGTTTATCAATGCCAGTATGAAAATTGCAACAATGGCCAAAATCATACTTCTTTTTCTTTTATGGAAACAGCACATTTAACATCCAGTTGCAAGCAATGGATCAAAGCATAAGTATGTGTCAAACAGTTCAGTGAGAGCACTCAAAATTAAAGTACAGCAGTACAGAACATTGCAGTGTTTCTATACATCACTGCTCCTGGTTGTGAACTTAACACATCTCTGCTTGGTCACATTAAAACCAGGCTCAGTCTTGATCCTGAATGTGGCTGCGCTCCCTAATCATTATTGCTTTAGCTTTTCAGCAAAAAAATAATTTTAAGGCAGTTAAGGCAGTGGTCACTCAAATTTTTATGCTAAAACAACCTTGTATTTTTTACAGTGCATGAATATTTTTAGTGTAATGTAATGCACTGTCCATGATGATAGCAAGTGTTGAATGCACACAACTGAACGAATGACCTTTCATTTTAAATGTCAGCAGGATACAGATTTATAGAAGAATAGAAAGTTAAATCAGCTCTGACTTTGGTAATTTGTTATAAACATTCCGAAGATCAGTTTGGATGGAGGGACACACAGGCTTGTGCGCTAATGGACACAAAATGTTAAGTACTAGTTGAATGCACACAGACATATTGTGCTGTATTCAACTTAACTAACAAAGCTCAACTTCAGTTTTAATAGTTAGATTGCAGTCTGGGGATAAAGAAGGACAGTGTCCATGCTGTGTTTACAAGAGGCATGAACCATTACGCATGGGTTACGGGTATGTTACAGTTCTTTCAAACAACCTTTTCAGCAGTTAAGATCATTTATCATTAGCTGTAGTACCATTTGTACAAAAACATTTTATCAGATATTTTTAATCACAAATTCCTCACGCAGTAGGTGGCCGGCCCCTCAAACATCTTGTTTAAAATGGGGTGTGTGGCATAAAAATAGGTTATTTCTAATAATGAACACAATAAACAAATGAAAACATATTAATAATAATCTTAAATATTTAACAAAAAAGAAGCTCTTTTAATAACTAAAAGCAGGAACTAGCACATAAATAAGTGAGTGGAGAGGAAAAAAACTATTGCATTTGTCAATATTTATGGGTCACCAAGTCAAGTCGAGTCTCACAGCAGACGAGTTCAAATTGAGTCGCAAGACCTCATTTTTGCGACTCGAGTCTGAAGTCTCAAGTCTACAGCTCAGGTGTGTGCATGGGGGGCGGTTTTCGTACAGGGTTTAGGAGGACAGTGAGGAAGAGTTCTCCTCCTCTGATGCTCTTGTCCAGCTCCTTTGAGCCTCCTGGGTATTCATTATAGAAGATTGTATGGGTGAACAGACCACAGGTCTGCCTCGGCAACACCTAAAACACACAAGGAGATCATTAGTTGTTTGGTGTATATTTGTATGATTATGTGTGTGTTCTTTGGTCTCTATCTTTGAGGACATGTACAAACTGGTGACATTTTAACTGTTATCACTACTTTATTAGATCAGGACGTCAGGGCTAAGCCAGTAGAATACTGATACTGCTGCTCTGCAGGATTGCTATTGTGGCTGATACGGGCATTTTTTGATCAATAGGTACAGCTATATAAAGCCTGATCCATTTCTGATCCTTTATTTGTTTGCTCTGGGTTCTCAAATGCTGCATTGCACTCACACATTAAAACACTGGAACTGCACAGCATTCAAAATAAACAAAGCACTCTCAATTCATGATGTATCAGTATACATCTGTGAGCGATGCACAAGAAAAGAAAAAACAACTCTATTTTAAATAAGTAACTGTAATTACCAATGACTTTGTCTTTGTGATGAGTGAAGTGAAGTGTAGTGAGGTGAAGTTCCGTCGCTATCTGCTAATAGAAAGACTAATAGGGTGGAGATAAATGGAATTTCTTTGTGGTGCTCAAAGTATCCAAAAAGTACATTTGAATAACTCAAAGGCCATTTTCAGAAATAATGTCACTGTTACTCAGGTTAATCCACAAACCCTGTTCTGCACAGTTTTCACAGAGAACTATTTTCTGCTAAACTGTCCTCACACAGCTGAACAGAAAAGGACAGCTCAGCTGTGAAGAGCTGCTATGTTTCACTATCACTTCCACACTGACCTTCATTTTTGACTGAAATGTGTGTCAGTGTGGAGAAAGGTTTACCCATGGGAACATCATTGCAATGCAAGTAATGATCAAGGACTGTGGACTGACCTGGATCCCATTGTGGATGAAGCCACGACGGTATCGAGCTGGCCTCAGATGGGGGTATTCCTCAGTGCTGGTCACCTTGATGCCCCACACAGACTTCCAGGCCTCATAGAGCTGGCTGTGAACTGGGTAAACCCCAGAGTGATGTGGAGCCACTGCATATCCCATATCTGTTGGGATGCCATGCTCCTGGAGAGAGGGCAGGGTGTGAGCAAATGAGGAGGTAGCGGGGGGTGTGGGGGTTGGGAGAGACAGGAAGCCAACACGCCCCATAAGGAAGGCGAGGAAGCAGACATGACCCATAAGCAGGTGTACCCATTACTCAACATATCTAAACACTTTCACTTCTGCCAGTGCTGTTGCTACAAATGTCTATAACATACCTACTATATATGAAAATATGAAAAAAAATCTGAATAATCTTTAAAGCCGACACTGCTCTTGAAGCCAAATACCTTTCTATCAATGCAGTGCCACACATGTTGGACTATTTTTGCAGCCACACAAAACTCCTTTAGTTGATCATGTAGCCACAAAGCTACATACTCTTTCCCCTCTCCATGTAGCCGTACACAAGTCATGTGGCTACGTACTGTGACGCTGGCCATATCTGCAGTGTATTTGTGCTGCTAACCTGAGCAAAGATCTTGTTGAGCCTCATCTGCTCAGCCAAGACGCTGACGTTGTGAAAGAGGTGAGGCTGCATGTGGCTCCACATGTGAGGAAACCACCAGAAGTCCATCCTGTGTTGCAGCAGCATGTCATCTCCCCGATCTTCCTCATCAGTACCTGAAAACGCACATAAGGCGAACACACACAAAGATTCAGCATAATTAATGATCCACATTCAGTACTGTTTCTATGTCAATATGTAATTGAATGGTTCTGTGATCGGTTACATTCACTCAGTTTTTAGTGCCACAGCAACTTCTGGCCTCATGTTACTTTACATAATTATTCCAATGAGCTCCACACAGAGAGGGATAAATATTTTAAATCTGTGAAAAAGATGGTACTGCTGTCAAATTGGTATGCAGTACTGGCAGATACCCTGAGGTGACGTACCGGTATTGGTCACAATTGCATGATGACCTTGATTTGATATTAGTTCGGCTAAGAGTAAAACTTTTTGTTTTATTAGAGAATGGTTTAATTGGGTAAGTAAATGTGAGGCAGTACAGTTATACTGTCAGGAATCTGAACGTTCTTTAAGAACCTTTAGGCCCTGAATGGCAGTGAAGAATTTGTGGGTAAGAAAGTCCTTCAGCCATTAACCTATGTGCATATTAACATATTAATTTTTACATTGAAAGTTAGTATATTGGTTTGCAATAGTTATTTTCAATTTTATCATTTAGTGTTGTTAATATTTGTGTTTAGTAAACTTCACAACCCAAAATTGCAACCTATCCCAATCAATGCTTTGAGGCAGTGGCAGCCTAAAGGTTATAGAAGCACGCTTGTGATTGAAAGGTCGCAGGTTCAACACCCTGACCAGCAGGATTAATCTGGGTGGGGGAAATAAAAGAGCAGCACTTGCCCCTCCCTCATTAGCAATGAGGTGCCCTTGAGCAAGGCTCTTAACCCCCAACTGCTTGATTGGAGGGTGTCTTCCTTCCACTGCGGAGTGACTGGGTTGTAAGTGTATGGGTTTATTCCATTGTCACAATGAAGTTTTTTCCGCGAGGATCTTTCGGCTGTTGGCCATTTGCCCTGCGTTTCCCCATTGATTATGTGATTTTTTCTTTCTTTTTTTTTTTTGTGAATGGGTGGAGAGATATGGGTGTGTTTGTGAGTGTGGATGGTTGTGGTGTGCTGTTTGGTGCTTCAGCTCAGTATTTTTTCTTTGTTTCATTTGCACACTCAGTTACTATTTTGTCTTATTTCATATCATCCATGTATTAAATGTTTGACTACTTTGGAACTACCAGGGCCCACAACATTCCAGGAGAAATATGAGCATTTGAGTATGGAGTTTTTGAGGTTTTGGAAAGTATGTCCACAATCATGAATGAAAAAATCTCATTAACTTCGTGGAACGTAAGGGGCCTTGGAAATAACATTAAAGGCAGAAAGGTTATCTCTCATTTGAACTCACTGAAAGCCGAAACTCACACTATTAAAGTAACTGAACATAAACTTAAACCAAGTTAGATATCACAGGTGTTATCATGCACCCTTTACATCTCGAGCAAGGGGTGTAGCAATCCTATTTCGTAACACCATTCCCTTTCTACTTAAGTCCAAGATTATAGATCCTACTGAGAGGTTTATTCTGATTTCTGGTTATATTGATTCATTTCCGATCATTTTGTTGAATATATACGGCCCAAACTCCGATGACCCTATGTTCTTTCGTAAAGTTTTTGAATTACTCCCAGAAGATGGATCCTCCAATATCTTTATTGGTGGCAATTTTAATTGCTATTTGGATTCGTTAGACAGATCATCCTCTAAATCTCCCCCAACAATTAATTCTGTTCAAACACGAAATAATCTGATCAAATCTAGAAATATGGTAGACATGCTATACACAGATGATTTACTTCTTACCTTAATGAATCCTGAAGTGGGTATTCCTTATCTTTTACAATATATTAAATCATTCAGTAAGATTTCTGGTTACACAATAAATTGGGATAAGAGTGAACTTATGTTTATTGGAGAAAATTCAATTTTACCGGATTGCCCCATTAAGGTTGGTCAGGATTATATCACATATTTAGGACTCAAAATTTCAAAAGATCCTAAATTATTGCTTAAATTAAATCTGTTAGAAGGTACTGATAAATTAAAACACAGCATAGAATACTGTAGGACTCTGCCCCTCTTGCTAGATACTACATTTGCTACATGGTATGTTAAAGGGCTTAAGTGTATAAAGGACTTATTTAGACAAGTTTGCGTCTTTTGGTCAATTAAGTATAATCTACCTCAATCTAATTTTTTTCGTTATATGCAACTTAGGCACTTTGTGAGGGAAAACATCCCCCATTTTGAGTCAGCGTGTGAAAGACATACTTTTGGAATTACTTTCTCTTTCGCCAGAGAGAAAGAAGCTCATCATCAAATTTGTTTTTTTCTTCTCCACAGACTATCTGTCAATGGTATTAAGAAGGCTTGGGAAAGGGAAATCAGTGCTGTGCTGCCTGATAAAATTTGGAGGACTGCACTTTCCTATATTCATAGCTGTTCAATAAATGGCAGACACAGGTTAATTCAGTTCAAAGCGATTCACCGCTTTCATTATTCTAAGGTCAGGTTACATAGGTTTTACCTCACTGTCTTCAATCTGTGACAAATGTAAATCAAATAAAGGTACATTGTTGCATTTATTTTGGAACTGTCCACTAATTCATACATTCTGGTCATTTCTTTTTTTCTGGGGTTTATAATAGGACTCTCTCTCCTGACAGGGACTTGGCTCTCTTTGGATGTTCAGAGGACTCTTTAATCCTCCCTCTATACATTCAATCAGCCCTATTGATGGGCACGGTACTTGCAAAGAAATGTATTCTCAAAGACTGGAAGACACCAACTCTACCGTGCTTCAGAAACTGGCTGTATGAACTTGTTTCGGTTATTCATATGGAGAAACTGCGATCTAATAACGTAAAATGTCAACGTAAATGGGAAGAAACATGGGGTCCTTTTCTGCAACATCTGGACTCAGCATGACAATATTTGTATTTGTACTCATATAGTGATTGGGTTTTCTTTCTTTTTTGGTTCTTCCTGTTCCTGACGGGTTGCATTTAATAATCACTTGTGGATGATAATGTACTGCAAGGAGCTTTGGTGTCCTTGAAACATGGTAAAGTTACTTGTATCCCTCCCCACGGGTGTTTGTGTATACGAGCATATGTCTGTAGGTTTATGTTGGGTTTTGGGCATTGATTTTTGTGTGGTTTATGTTATCAAAAATATGTCAATAAAAATAATATTCCAAAAAAACCAACAAAAAAAACCCCAACTGCTCAGGGGCAGCTAAGGAGACTGTGGAGTGAATGTTTAGAACTGTAGGTGAACAGGGCCAAACAGAAAAAGTTTTGCTGGATTAATAAAAGGTTTAAAAAATACAAAATACATAAAAATTGAATTCTTACAATCACAACATTGTAAATTCCCACAAAAGAATGTTGTGTTAAAGCTGAAGGCAGGAGATGATGGCCCTAATTCATGACTCAAGTGCTGTATTTTTTTTTTTTAACTTTCCTCTGTACAGATACAAAGGCAAAGATCCAAAGCTGTATTATAAGAGAAAGTCTCAAACTGAAAGGTGTGCTGATAAAGTATTGTCAGATGTCCCATACCTGTATGATAGAACTTTCCAGAAAATCCCAAGTTGAAGGTAAAATCAGGGACCAGTGCTCTCAGCTTGTTTTGAGTGTTGAGCAACGCCTGTGAAAGGATGAAAAATACACCCCAAGTTCACACTTACTCAATGACAACATTTTATTTCAGTTATTCAAGAAAATTATCAACCATTGTTGCGTAACCTCAACGATCCAACAAGGCCTAAGTCACATGTAGTAACAAGAGATATTTTTTTGTGCGATACCTTTTATAGTGCTGGATGAAAATAAACCAATACACTGGAACTTTATATCAATACTTATGATACTGGTATCTTTATGCTGACTTGTGTAACCTGTTATTTTACAGAAGAACATGTTTTAAATAAAATATATAATCATTCTAGAGATCAGTATGGATCCTCCCTGACAAAACCCAACCTATACAGTAAGT
The DNA here is from genome assembly GCA_005408345.1 of Macquaria australasica. Classification (NCBI taxonomy): domain Eukaryota; kingdom Metazoa; phylum Chordata; class Actinopteri; order Centrarchiformes; family Percichthyidae; genus Macquaria; species Macquaria australasica. Next base: position 7,383 of record SEMN01001420.1, on the reverse strand, counting down.
GTTAATAACTGGAAGGGAGAAATTTTAAAAACTGGCAAAACCATGTATGTATAAAACCTATGTTTATGTACATATAAACCTACAGTACCAGTTAAAAGTTTGGACACACCTTCTCATTCAATGGTTTTTATTTCTTTTAATTATTTTCTACATTGTAGATTAATACTGAAGACATCAAACTATGAAAGAACACATATGGAATTATGTAGTAAACAAAGTAGTGTTAAACCAGAATATGTTTTATATTTTAGATTCTTTAAAGTAGCCCCCTTTTGCTTTGATGACAGCTTTGCACACTCTTGGCATTCTCTCAATCAGCTTCATGAGGTAGTCTCATTGAATGGTTTTGAATTAACAGGTGTGCCTTGTCAAGAGTCAATTTGTGGAATTACTTGCCTTCTTAATGTGTTTGAGACCATCAGCTGTGTTGTGCAGAGGTAGGGTTAGTACACAGTGAATAGCCCTATTTGACTACTGTTGTAATCCATATTATGGCACTAACCACTCAACTCAGTAAAGAGAAATGACAGTCCATCATTACTTTCAGACATGAAGGTCAGTCGATCCGGAAAATTTCAAGAACTTTGAATGTATCCTCAAGTGCAGTCGCAAAAACATCAAACGCTATGATGAAATTGGCTCTCATGAGGACCGCCCCAGGAAAGGAAGACCAAGAGTTACCTCTGCTGCAGAGGATAAGTTCATTAGAGTTACCAGCCTCAAAAACCACAAATTAACAGCGCCTCAGATTAGAGCCCACATAAATTCTTCACAGAGTTCAAGTAGCAGACAAATCTCAACATCAACTGTTCAGAGGAGACTGCGTGAATCAGGCCTTCATGGTCGAATTGCTGCAAAGAAGCCACTACTGAGGATGAACAACAAGAAGAGAATTGTTTGGGCCAAGAAACACAAGGAATGGACATTAGACCAGTGGAAATCTGTACTTTGGTCTGATGAGTCCAAATTTGAGATTTTTGGTTCCAACCGCTGTGTCTTTGTGAGAGACGCAGAGAAGGTGAGCGGATGGTTTCTGTATGTGTGGTTCCCACCGTGAAGCATGGAGGAGGAGGTGTGATGGTGTGGGGGTGCTTTGCTGGTGACACTGTTGGTGATTTATTCAAAATTCAAGGCACACTTAACCAGCATGGCTACCACAGCATTCTGCAGTGCCATCCCATCCCATCTGGTTTGCGCTTACTGGGACCATCATTTGTTTTTCAACAAGACAATGACCCCAAACACACCTCCAGGCTATGTAAGGGCTATTTGACCAAGAAGGAAAGTGATGGAGTGCTGCGTCAGATGACCTGGCCTCCACAATCACCCGATCTAATCCCAACTGAGATGGTTTGGGATGAGTTGGACCGCAGAGTGAAGGAAAAGCAGCCAACAAGTGCTCAGCACCTCTGGGAAGTCCTTCAAGACTTTTGGAAAACCATTCCAGGAGACTACCTCATGAAGCTGATTGAGAGAATGCCAAGAGTGTGCAAAGCTGTCATCAAAGCAAAAGGGGGCTACTTTGAAGAATCTAAAATATAAAACATTCTGATTTGTTTCACACTTTTTTGTTTACCACATAATTCCGTATGTGTTCTTTCATAGTTTTGATGTCTTCAGTATTAATCTACAATGTAGAAAATAATTAAAAACCATTGAATGAGAAGGTGTGTCCAAACTTTTGACTGGTACTGTACATACACATACACAACCCCAAAACCAGAATTAGGCCATGAATTGTTGAAACGTTTTCTGATTAGGACACAATGGCTGTGTCCCATTTCAGGGGCTTTAATAGACATGGCCTCACCTCTGTGGTATTGAAAATTCTTACCCAGTCTCACAAAGACATCCACACTAACACAACAGAAGAACATCAAAACTCACTGAGAAGACAGTCCAAATTACTGAGCCACTGTGCTACCTGCAAACCATGGCTCCACAGCTGTGGAGTATACCTACTTCACCATCAGCAGCTTAGAGGCAGAACTCTAAATCTCTAAATCAATGCAGCTATTCTCTTGATTAGCCTGGCCACATCCAGCAGCTGTTTTAGACTTGTTCTACTTCATGTTTCTCTGCTCAGTGTTGGTGAAGCCCTCTGCTGTAGGCGTGGTGGTGACAATTTGAAAGATCTTTGCAGAAATTAACAATCTAAGACTACAACAGTTTTGTTAATATAAATGCTAATGCTAGCTTTTTACTTTTACAGACAGCTAAAACAAACCCAATTAAAAATACTCACAACTTATAGCATGAGTCATTGATCTCCACCCCACTCTCTCCATGCGCATACTTAAACAGTTATACCAGTGCTTTTGCACAAGAAGCCCAGTAAAACCATATGTGCTTACAACTTACATTACTGACAACCCTTTCCAAATTCATGCATGTGACGCTGAAATGTGTTTTTCTTACTTGTCAGGAGCCCATTGGTTTCAGTTCATTTTAGTACGATATCAAAATCAACTCGCCGAGACTTGAAACTTGCTCAACATACATAATGCATCGTAATGGAACACATGCCTGCACTGGTTTTCATTAAGGCTGAATTCACACCAAATCAGGCGCTGCAGCGAAAGCGCCAGTCCTGCCATTCATTTGAATGTGGATAGTGTGCTTAGGCAAGAAGTTGAAACAGAATCAACTTTTGGACAAACACTGCAGTGGCCAATCACATAAGCTGGCGATCGCACCGGAAGACGCCCAGGTGAAGTAGAATCTTTTTTACTTACTTAGAGACTGATCAATCGCCGCCGTGATGACCTTTCCAGAGCTGTGCAACCCTGCCATGGCATACAAAGACGTTAATCACCGTACAGTCGCTTGGCGTTATGTCACTCTTCAAGTTGGGATTGCTGGTTAGTATTTCTACTTGTGCTACAATCAGCATGGCCATGTAGTGACACTCCCACACCGCTGCACAACCCTGCGCTATTTTGCCACAACGCCTGATTTGATGTGAATTCAGCCTAAGAGTTTTGAAGTTTTGAGTTTTAGTGTTAAAATCAGTGATCTGTGAATCCTTCCTGGTAGTGCATTCACACGCTGAAGTGAAGGTCTGATGACAGAACTTCCCCTTTCAGTTGCCACATACATAGCTTTGCATTGGTCTATTATTTTGATGACTTCAGAGTGTAAGGCAATTTTAGCTACACGACAGCCATAAACGCGCCATTCCTCCAAGTCAAACTCAGATGTGCACTATCATTGGATGACAAGGGATGAAGACCTGCATACTATTTAGTTAACAAACAGTAGTTTTTGGCCACTTGTTTTCAGCAGAAACAAGATGTGAAAACAACATTGACATATCATCCCATTTCAAGTTGATATGGCAAATTTGTAAGCAAACAGTTGTTTATTTCCACATCCAGCAGCTACGGAGCAACATGACCATTCATGTGGTATTTGTGTCACCTGATGAATCCAATTCCAATATTCCCTCTCTGTTAGCTCTGTTTTTGGTCTCTACCAAAAATTTCCTGAGGGAAATATCTGGCTTTTTAGCTGCTAAATGCTCCACTATGTTCACCAGCGAGTCTCTAACTGTGTCTGTCTGCTGCTGAGCAGGTAGTGGACAGTGGACTTATCAGAGCTTTTTCTATGAACACAGCTGCCTGCTGCAGCCAAAAACGACGCTATGAGAGCAGTGAGAGTGAACCAGAACAGTAAAGTTGTGGGTCGGACAGCTAAATAATGAGCTGAAACTTGCTATGAAGCTTTGTAATGACGAGTGGGGAGCTGCAGATTCAGGTGATAATTCACTCTTGGTTCATCACTACGAGTGACCCCTTTCACACAGTCATATTGTTTTAATATGATACATTTTTATTATTGAAATATTAATTATATCTGCTTTAAGGGTATCAGTTATCTTTCCTACTTCATATTAATTACTTAAAAATAGTTATTGCACATCAACATCCTAAAAACCTCACTTAAAATTAAAAATGTGAACTGATCGTTTAACTACTTTCAGTGTACGAGACAAGAACTTCCTTGGCTTAAAATCTGAACCCCTCTCAACATGAATACGAATGCGTGTCAACACCTCACAATCAACCACTATGCAATGTGAAAGGCAACTAAAGTTGATGTCTGATCATTTGTGGTCTCTTGTGTTACTATGGATGACAAACCTCACCCACCTCCACGTCTGACACCTTCATACGGGTTCCCTCCTTGCCAACGAAAATATCATCCACGTCCACCAGGATGTGGCGGTCCAAGGACAAACACAGTCTCTTTCCTGTCAGGTAAGCAATGGCGTCTACAAACACCAGCTTGTGAAGCCAGTAGTTGAGATTATTCCCAAAGAGAACTCTTTGAATGCCATCATGGAGACCCAAGTCCTGGACCACTGTGGCGTGGAGGGCCCGCAGGGGGCTGGGTCCAAAATGTGCCAGTGCCTCAGAGGACTTGGTGCTTGCCAGAAGCACTGGTTCATAGGTAGAGTGGTTGGACTGGAAAATGGTCCAGTCATCCCCTGGTAAAGATCCCTGCTCCACCTGGTTGGGCTTGGTGATGTAGAGTAGAGGTGCATTGGGGTTGATGCGGTAGTCCCTGAGTCCCAGGTGTGAGTGTAGAAAGAGGGGGAATCCTTTAAGCTGTGCACTGAGAAGAGAGTTTTCATTAGCTTTGAAAAAGCCAATGACACCTACTCCATACTCAGCACAGTACTTGTCCAGCAAGTCACGGTTCCATGCATCCAGATTGACATATTTCAACACATTTTCATAGATGATCAGTGTGTAGCGTCCACGGTTATGCTCAGTCAATGTGGGCATGTCACCTTTACCAGGAGCAATCTCTGTCCGGTAGTGGAAGCGGCTAGACTCTAATATGGCTACAATCTCCTGGCCCAGCTGGGAGTATATGCTCTCAACAAACACCAGAACTACGGGCTGTGTCCTGGAATTGTCCATGGCCTTCACCTGCCGTAGCCGGCCCTGGTGCGGGGGAAGGAAAAGTGGGGCCCTCTGGACACCTGGCCCTCCTCCGGCTGCCCCAGTACTCGCTCCTGCTGACATCCCCCCTCCTCCACCACAGTCACTGAAGGGTAAAGGAGGGGCCTCCTTGATTTTGGGGCTGTTGGAGACGTAGTAAGCTAGGAAGGCCATGGACAGCAAGCAAAAGATGATAAGTGCCAGGATGAGGCGGTGAAGCTCCAGCTGGCGGACACCTCGGATTAGCTTCCACACACCCAAGCCTGCACCTACCATGGTGTTGGAGGGGAGAGGCAGGACTGGGCAGCAAGCAGCAGTGGTAAACAGGGAAGGAGAGCAGAGAGGTGGAGTAGGGGTGAGAGGAGGGGGGAGTGGAGGCGGAAGTTCGAGAAGTAGATAATGGCACTGAGATGTGCAGAGGAATAGCCATTTACACTAGGTCACCATGGCCAGCATCATCCATTACCTGCTCTCCACTTCTAGCTCTGCAGCCCCAAAAAAAAACACTGTCAGACAACTGAACGGAAAGTGGGAGAGAGGGAAGGATAGATGATTATTTGATGGAAGGAATGTCAAACACTAACACAGGTGATCACTGTCTGAAGACCAGTTTGGTCCTGAATATCAGGTTCAAACTTCAGCCTGAGTGGTTTGCTGCTTGACCAGTTCTGTCTTTCAAGCAGCTGGGCAGGTGTCTCTACATGTGAATGTGTCCATCTGTAGATGCCTGTGTAGTCTCTCAGCAGTGGGAGTGTCTGTGCTGGTGGTCTGTGCTTCGGGGCTGAACCCCCTCAGACTAGGTGGCCTGGACATCCCAGAAAAAGACACCTAGAGGATGAGGACAGAGAAGGGTGAGGGGAAGAAAGAAGAAGGGAGAAGGACAAAGTGATGGGGGTAAAGAAGAACAAAAGGGAAGAAATACGTTTTCAATTAACATGCAGTTCTTATATCGATTCTGTACAATTCTCAGGGTAATGTTTGAATTTTGAGAACGTATGTAGTTAAAGAAATACTCCATCAAAAACTGAAAGAAAAAGCTTCTCCCTCTTGATGCATCAGAATTATTGGACCACATCTGTCGTAGATTGAGAAAGGTCTGTAGGTCTCACCTGCAAAACACTGCAGATCTGAAAACCTTCTAATCCAAATCTGGAAGATCCCTGCAGGAAAGAAATAGAGAGACGAGGAAGGAAGGGGGGGAGCAGAAAGATAGAAAAGAAACATGTCACTAGTCCTTTATAAAGAACAGTAAGAAGTCTCAGCTCTGTTCATTTTAAATAACAAAACCAAGCTTCATAGAGTTTGAGCAAATGAAAACTTTCAACATGAAATGAAGACAAGCAAGGCCTTATAAACCTGTCCTACAGAATTTTGTAGGAGGAGTTATTGGTCTGCAACAATGTTTAGGTAGGTGGTATGTGTCAAAGTAACATCCACATGAATGGCAGGACCCAAGGTTTGCCAGCAGAACATTGCCCAAAGCATCAAACTGCCTCTGCCGGCTTGCCTTCTTCCCATAGTGCATCCTGGTGCCATGTCTTCCCCAGGTAAGCAACACACACCATCCACATGATGTAAAAGAAAACGTGATTCATCAGACTAGGCCACCTTCTTCCATTGCTCCGTGGTCCAGTTCTGATGCTTACGTGCCCATTGTAGGCGCTTTCGGCAGTGGACAGGGGTCAGCATGGGCACCCTGACTGGTCTGCGTCTACGTAGCCCCATACGCAACAAACTACGATGCACTGTGTGTTCTGACACCTTTCTATCAAAACCAGCAATAACTTTTCAGCAATTTGAGCTACAGTAGCTCTTCTGTTGGATCGGACCACACGGGCCAGCCTTCACTCCCCACACGCATCAATGAGCCCTGGCTGCCCGTGACCCTGTCGCAGGTTCACCGGTTTTCCTTCCTTGGACCACTTTTGGTAGGTACTGACCACTGCAGACCAGGAACACCCCACAAGAGCTGCAGTTTTGGAGATGCTCTGACCCAGTCGTCTAGCCATCACAATTTGGCCCTTGGCAAAGTCGCTCACCTCCTTACGCTTGCCCATTTTTCCTGCTTCCAACACATCAACTTCGAGGACAAAATGTTAACTTGCTGCCTAATATATCCCTCCCACTGACAGGTGCCATTGTACACATATACACAAACACACACACACATATACACATATATATATACACACACACATATATATACATATATATACACATATACATATACACACATATATATACACATATACACACATATATATACACATATACACACACACATATATACATATATATATACATACATATATATATACATACATATATATATATATATATATACATACATATACATACACATACATACATATACATATATACATATATATACACATACATACATATACATATATATATAAATATACATATATAT